>SZWC01004990.1:15604-30504 GCA_023375785.1 Penium margaritaceum
TGGAGTTCCTTGAATGTGACTTCGACTATGACATCGAATACCGGCTTGGAGAAGACTATTCCGGCGGATGCTCTAAGTCGGTGACCAGTTTTATTGGCCGAGTTCAACACGTTGCTCTTCGAAGGAGATCCATGCCTTGCAAGGCTTTTTGCGAAAGGTTTTGAGGAGTTTTTCAGGTTCGACAAGACCAATTCTTCTTCTGACGATCCCTAATGGCAACAACAATTCACTCGCCAGGTCGTTGCTCCACCGAAAAATGAGGATACGAGAAGAATGCTATTGGAGGAATACCACAACACTAGTCCAGGTGGACATGTTGGCAAGGACAAGATGCTAAAAAAGCTAGCATAATATTACAAGTGGGACAAGATGCAGACCGAGATTTCAGCCTTCTTTATATTGTGCAACACCTTTCAGCGACAAAAATCTCCTTGCACGGGACCAGTCGGTCTACTCCAAATCCTACCTATTCTGACGGAACCATGGGCAACATCAGTATGGAATTTGTGACGGGACTACCCGCCACTCCCGATGGTTATGACGCCATCCTTGTCGTTGTGGACAGATTGTCAAAAACTTTGCACTTTATCTTGACGATAGCCACCGTTAGTGTAGAAGGTATAGCGTAGCTGTTTCCAGGCCAGATTGTACAATTGCACGGCGTGTCAGGTGCTACCATCAGCAATAGGGACGACCGCTTCACTAGTCATTTTTTGGGCGAACTGATGACACACTATGGCAGCCAGATATATACATGGATGATGTTCATTCCTCAAGCCGACAGGCAAATATAACAGACTAATCAGAAGCACAAACAATGTTTTTGCACATTATGCAAGCCGCACGACACCGATTGGGCAGCCAAGCTGTTGACAGCCGAACTCACATACACTTCCAGCCACTTCCACCACAATTGGTAAAATCCCTTTAAAAGTGGTGTACGATAAACTTCCTGCCACACCAAGTGGATTATAGAGTCAAAACAACATCCATCGCAGGGACTTCGCAAGTGTTTGGGAGGAAGCACGACAGACTCTTACGAAGACACACACATAGCTATGAAGCAAGCACCTGACTGACGTCACAGTGATGACGCGTTTAGCACTGGCCATAGAGTCCTCCTCAACTCAGGGACCATCAAAATCCAAGGACAAGACTTTGTGAAGTTCAAACCCGATGGTTGAGACTGTTTGAGACAGAGCAAATGTAAAACATTTTCGTTGCTCAACTTCGCCAACCTATCAACATTGTGATTTGTCTCGTTTTCCACATCAACAAGCTCAAGCACTACTGGGACTCCAGTACAAGATTCCATGGTACAGACGTCGCACCACGACCTCCTATGCAAGCGGACTGGGGTATGGAGTACGTGATTGAAGGCATCCTCGGACATTGACCCCGTGGAAAAGCAACCAAGTATCTGGCCAAGTGGCATGGTTATGACGCCGTGCACAACAGCTTGGAGCCTTATGAGAACCTTCTGTTGGTTTTCGTGCATCTCTCATTGTACTCTGTTGTGTCCTCCCGACTTGTGTACATCAGCGTGCAGATGACTGACGGCAAGACTCAATGCTGCTAGAGTGTCGCTCGGTGGAGCCGACGTACGATGAGGCCTCCTCACAGTTCGCTGGAGCCTCCTCCCTCCGGCAACGCGCTCAGCTCCATCGGCAGGCCTCCTCGGCGATCGGGCCGCCGGCGGTCACTGCCACTGCAGATGCTGTCTACATGCACCCATCACTGTTTCTGGTTGTGGCATTGCGTCTGCCGCATCATGCTATGCCTAGGGTCCATGTCTCTTGTTGTGTGGCCCTGTTTGGCATCACTGAATGTCGTAGGCACTGCCTGGGTTCGGGCAGCTGTAACTCTTTGCTGCTTTTTTTCTAGCTAATTCTGACCGCACGACTGCGTTTGCAGCGTTGGTATTATGGTATGGTCCAGTATTCAGGCAAAACGGACGACGCCCGGGTTTTGGGCTGTCGGGCGTCTCGCAGGGCTCACCGAGAAAACCCTTCCTGCCAAAAAATAGGTCTAGGACTATTTTCTGATTGGCTAGTTAGCTGAGTAACAAGTTCTACACTATTGGGGGGGAGCTAGAACTTGGATGGGTCTCCCATTGTTGCTCATTCTTCATTCCGAATCAGTTAATTTCAGTTTCCAGCTGCTTTCTGGCGCTAACACTGGCGCGCGCACTTCTGAGTAACAAAGCCAGAGCTTCCAGACTTAGTCTCTAGAGTAGCAGACTGAGGGGGCAGCAGACTTAAGCAACGAGCGTGGAAGCCCGCATGCTGCATCAACAACGCTGCTGTCCCAACGTGTTGCCTAGCATTTCTGTCTTGGCATCAGAGCCAGAGCATAGCAGCAGCAGCAGAAGACTGACGTACAAGTGCCAAACAACTCCGGCGGACCTACATACATGCCAATGCAAGGGAAATGCTACAGAACTGTTTCCGGCAGCATTGACCAGCCTGGTGGCGGCGTCAGAATTTTTCCCACGGCCACTGGGCTAGGGGAGATGCTGCCGGATTTTTTCCAGTAGCACTGACCCCCACGCTTGACGTGAGGAGGTGAGCGGCAGGCCACGTCAGGCGCTTGCTGGTGACAACGCACGCGATGACGTCATCCAGGTGTGACTGATAGCAGCAGCAGTGGCTTGCAGCGGCAGCGAGCAGTGGCAATAACAGCCAATAGTAGTTACACATAACAATAGCAGGCAGCAGCAGCAGCTCGCAGCAGCTCGCAGCAGCTCGCAGCAGCAGCAGCATGTAGCGGCAGGAGTAATTGCGAGCAGCAGCCGACAACAGTAGCAGCTCCTAGTAGCTCGCTACGGAAGCAGCCGGTGGTAGCAGCAGCAGCAGCAGTGGCTGTAGTGGCAGTAAGCAACAGTAGCAGCCGCAGCCGCAACTGCCCGCTGCGAGCAGGGAGCTACTTGCAGTGAGCTCGTTGCTCGTAGTGAGCTCGCTGCTCGCAGCGAGCAGCGAGTAGCGAGCAGCGAGCAGCGAGCTCCCTGCTCGCGGCTCGTCGCTCGCAGCGAGTAGTGAGCTTGTAGCGACGAGTGAGAAGGAAAAAAAACCAAGATCCCCACCCTGTCAGTCGCCGCAGCAACAACAACAGCAGCAGCAGCAGCATCAGTAGTAGCAGCAGTAGCAATAGCAGCAGTATTAGCAGCAGTAGCAATAGTAGTTGCAGCAAGAGCAGTAGCAGCAGCAGCAGCAGCAGTAGCAGCAGCAATAGTAGAAGTAGTAGCAACAGCAGCTGCAACAGTGGTTGCAGCCACGCAACGGTGGCTACATCAATCGTTGCTGACGGCAGCGGCCGTCCGCTGACGTCACTGCTCATATCATCAACAACACAAAAAAATAACAAAGAATTAGCCCTGCACACTCCGTAGTAGTCTCTCCTGACGTCAGCCATCCTCGGCTGACGTCACTGTTGACATCAGCAACAGACAAAAGAGAAGAAAAATAAAAAAAGGAAAGAGAGGCACCATAAGCCACTATGACTAAGAGCCCCTCTAAGGAGTGGTCCTCCTCTGTTAGGGGGACCCCCAGCGACCTTTTCCTATAGCAGCTTCAGCAGCTGCAGCAGTAGCAATAATAGCAACAGCAACAGTATCAGCATGAGCAACAACAGTAGCAGCAACAACAGCAAAAGTAGCAGCAGAAGTAGCCACAGCATCGGGAGCAGCAGTAGCAGTCCTCTGGCTTCGTTGGCGGCAACCCTGATCCCTTGGCTACTCTTTAGTAACAACTCGCCGCCTTGACGCAGCACCTTGTAGAGCTACAGCCATTGGCCTCCAACGCTGCCACCAGTTTGCTGCCACCATTTATTCCTCAAGGACACGCCAACCTCGCTGTGTCCGCCGCAACACATTACCTAGTGCAGTAGCAGACTCAGCGCCATTGGCAGACGGTGACCTCCGTCCTTGGCCCCACTCTAGGTGCCGGCCGCAGGCAGAAGGACTTTGAGATGCCGCCTCCCCCGCTTCAGGCTGGCGAGCCGGAGCTGGGAGCTCAGCTTCCGAATCTGGGCGCAAGGGGAGGGCATGTGGTCATACTACATCCTCCCGTATGACCCCACCCAGGCCGACCAGTTGTATGACACTGGTCGCGCTGCACGTGCCCTCGTCCCTGTCGCCCCTCCGGCTTTGCGCATGGCCCTACAGCCTTTCCTCGTCGACTTCACCGCCGACGCCACCCCAGTCCCTGTAGCCGCGTGGTACGTCCTTACTCGTCCCCATCGCCTGTCCAGCGAGGCTGAGACCAGCCGTCTGCTGCATGAGTTCAACTCCCTGCACATGGGGGAGACCGAGACCGTCACTGCCTACTGGCAACAAGCGGAGGACATCCTTCGTCGTCTCGGTACCTTTACCCCACCCCCTCTGGCCTCGCTCCTCACCATCAAGCGTGGCGCCATGGACGCGCACGCAAACGTCTTCGTGCACTACTCCCAGGACGTCCTCTCCACCATGGCGGCCCAGGGTACCCTTGTGCCTTGGGCATACGAGCTCTTCCTCCAGATTGAGGAAGCTCGTCTGGAGTCCCGACTCCAGCGTACGGAGGCTCTCGCCTCCCTACCGTCGCCTCCGTGGCCGTCGATTCCCCCGCCGCAGCTACCTCATCGTCTTCGGGGAAGAAGTGCCGGAACAAGAGAGGCAAGGGTCCGCCACAATAGCAGTAGTAGCCGTCGACTGGGTCTAGCAGTGGTGGCTTGGTCTGCCACAACTGTGGCCAGCCCAGGAACGGGTGGTACACGTGCCCTCTCCCAACGGACGAGGCGCGCCTCATCGCTACCATGCGTCACCAGCGGGAGCGCCATCTCGCCTCCGCCGCCGTAGCTGCCGATGACCCTGACGCCTCGGCCTCGTCTAGCAGCTCCACCACTCCGACAGCTCCGCCAGTCCAGCAACCACCCGTGCCGCAGCAGTATCATCCGAAGTCGTCGGCGCCTACGTTTCCTTCACCGGTGCAGTCCTTCTCCTACCCAGGCTCCGGTTCCTTCATTCCGCACTCGGTCTACACTCCCAGGCCGTCCTCCGTGAGCGTCAGCTGGAGTAGTTCATCGCGCTCTAGCTCGGCCTGCCTCGCCCTCCCCCCAAGGGAAGTTCGAGTTGTCACTTCCTGCTCTCCTGCCCAGCCTTGCATGACTGAGACTGAGCTATGATCGTGTCCCATTTCCTTGTCTGTCTCGTCGTCTCCTGTTGTCCCCTGTACCCCCTTCCATGACGACGTTGCATGGCTTGATGGTTGGTAGTCCCATTCCGCACCCCCTTCCATCGCGTTCATGTCTCTTACTTGCTGCCATGTAACCGTTAGCAATCTGGCGACCCCAGTCCAAGACCATGCTGAGACCTGGATCATCGACTCCGGGGCCACACATCACATAACGGCCTCCCAAGAGGCCTTTAGCATGCTCGGTCCTGTTGGCGATGTCTCTGGTGTTCGGACGGTCTTAGGAAAGGTGTTGCCTGTCCGCGGTGTCGGTGTCGTTCGTTTTCGTGGTCCTGCCGGTGATGTCTTTCTGACCGATGTCCTCTTCGTCCCTGGTCTCGATCTCAGCCTCCTTTCCGTCACTGCCCTTGACCGCATGAGCATGGACATTGTGCACTTGTGTGGTGTTGGCACTGTGTCGTTGCATTTGTCCGGTCTTTTCATACTCCACACCACCGTCCATGGAAACCTGTGGCATATCCCTCGTCTGTCCTCCTCTCCTTCAGTCTCCTCCCCGTCGTCCGCCACAGGCCATGTGTTTGTCATCAGCACGCTCTCTCCTTAGCACACTGGCCTCTTGAACCGCCGCCTTTGCCACGTCCACTCTGCTACCGTAGATGGCATGCTCCGTACCCAGCCGGCCAAGGGCCTTGACCCGAAAACTTTCCCTCTCCCGTGCCCCACAGAGTGCATTGATTGCGTTCAAGGCAAGATGCACCGGTCCACATAACCTTTGTCTTCCTCCCGTGCATCCGCCCCTCTCGACCTGGTCCATTCTGACATCATGGGCCCTCTTCTCACCGAGTCCATCGGAGAGCATGGCCGCTATGTCCTCACCCTCATTGGCAACTATTCTCGTTATTGCTGGGTCTTCTGCCTTCGGCAGAAGAGCGATGTCGCCCACACCATCCAGGAATGGCTTGTCCTTGCGAAGTGTGAGTGTGGTTGCTCTCTCTACCGCTTTCACTCCGATCGTGGTGGTGAGTACATGGGTGAGACCATGACCTTTCTCTCATCTCGTGGTATCCACCATAAGACGTCTGCGCCCTACACGCCCACCCAGAACAGTGTCTCCGAATGGTGGAACCGCACCATGGCCGACGCCGTCTGCACCATGCAGGTCGAGTCTGGTCTCTCCGATGGCTTCTAATTTGAAGCCATGGCCTACATGACATGGGTCTGGAACAGGATTCCCCACGGTCCCCTTCCCCGAAAGTCCACGCCGTACCAGCATTGGTGCGGTCAGCGCGCTGACCTCCACCCGGCTTGCGTCTGGGGTTGCGTGGCCATTGTGTGGCTGCCCATCCCGCAGCAGGACGGCAAGCTCGCCCCCCGCGGACGTTCGCACACATTCCTCGGTATCTCACGTCAGTCCAAGACCTGGCGCTTCTGGGATCCATCCCGACACTGCATTGTCGAGTCCTGCGATGCCCTCTTCTTCGAGGACCTGTTTCCCCACAACCTCATTTACTGCGGCTCGTCCGTGTCTATCCCGTCGCGTGGGGGAGTGGTAAGTCCGTCCTCCATCCTGCCGCTTCCGGGTGACACATCCCTCAGCCACCCAAGGCCGATAGCCTCAGTCGCGTCCACCGACTTCTCCGGGCCGGCAACCCCAGTCACGTCCACTGGCCCCTCCGGGCCGGCAGCCCCAGTCGCGTCCACTGGCCTTTCCGGGCCAGCAGCCCCAGTCACGTCCACTGGCCCCTCCGGGCTAGCAGCCGTAGTCGCGTCCACTAGTCCCTCTTGGCCGGCAGCCCCAGCCGCGTCCACTGGCCCCTCTGGGCCAGCAGCCCCAGTCGCGTCCATTGGCCCCTCCGAGCTGGCAACCCCAGTCGCGTCCACTGGCCCCTGCGGGCCGGCAGCCCCAGTCGCGTCCACTGGCCCCTCCGGGCCGGCAGCCCCAGTCGTGTCCACTGGCCCATCCGGGCCAGCAGCCTAGGTCGCGTCCACTGGCCCCTCTCGGCCAACAGCCCCAGTCGCATCAACTGGCCCCTCTAGGCCAGCAACCCCAATAGCATCCACTGGCCTCTTCGGGCCGGCATGTCCAGTTGCGTCCACTGCCCCCCTAGGCCAGCAGCCCAAGTAACATCCACTGGCCTCTCCGGGCCGGCAGCCCCAGTCACATCCGCTGACCCCTCAGGGCCAGGAGTCCCTGCTGGATCCACTGGCCCCTCCGGGCCAGCAGCCTCGTCTGCCTCCGTTGGCCCGTCGGACTCAGTGCTATCTCCTGCCCTGCCACGCTACACACGTGGCCCAGGCAACAGCGCGCAAATCGTGGCACCGCGTTCCGAGGCACCTCTGCCCCCTGTGGCACCACTTGTCTCCTCCACTCCCACGGTTGTGAGTGGGGATCCTGGCACCAAGGCCCTCGTCTAGACCACCTTAGTCCGCTCCACAGCACGCCCGGAGGACCCAGCCACCCTGTGCAAGGCAGAAGCCTCTTCTGAGGCCGCACATTGGGATGCTACCGGCGCCAATGAGCTCGCTGCTATCCGACAGCACCACGTGTACGACCTCCTTGACCTTCCTCCAGGTTGGAAGGCCATCGGCACCAAGTGGGTCTTTCGGCGCAAGTGGAAACCCGACGGGTCCTTGGGCAGGTACAAGGCCCGCCTCACAGCCAAGGGGTTTGCCCGGATCCCTGGGGTCGATTACAACCAGATCCTTGCCCCAGTTGGCTGGTTCTCCACTAGCCAGGCGCTCTTCAGCCTGGTTGTCCAACATGGGTGGGAGATGCATCACATGGACGTGAGCAACGCTTTTCGCCATGGCTCACTGGAGGGTGAGGAGCTCTACATGGTGCAACCCCCAGGCTTTGACGATGGCACTGGGACAGTCTGGCGACAACGGAAGGCCCTCTATGGCCTGAAGCAGTCGCCTCGGTGCTGGAACCAGGAGATCAGCAGCACGCTCCTTCGCGGCGGGCTCCAGCGCAACACCGCTGACCTTGCACTGTTTGTCACTCCGCGGGGCCAGACTTTCGCTGATGTTCTGGTTTACGTCGACGATCTCCTCATCGCGTCGCCAGACACAGCTACCAACTAGCGTGTCAAGGACTTGCTGCACGCCACCTATCAGATGAAGGATCTCGGATCTGCCCCAGTCTTCGTGGGCATGGAGCTTGAGCATGATCGCTCCCAGGGCATCCTACACATCCAACAAGTTGCCTATGTGTAGACCCTGTCCACCCGCTTTGCGGAGGTCTTGCCACTCGTGCCGAGCGCATCTTCACCCATGTCACCTGATGGCCAAGTGAAGCTGAAGATTCATGACCCAGCTGTTGTGGAGGAGCCAGTTGACGTGACCACGTACATGCAAGTCATCGGGTCACTGATGTTCCTGGCAACGACGACGCGCCCAGACGCGTTCGCCGTCAACCTCCTGGCCTAGTTTTCTCAAGTACCGCGTCACCTCCACTTCGAGGCCACGATCCAAGTACTGCGCTATGTCATCTCGACTCCTCGGCGAGGTCTCATGTTCCGCCGCTAGCCGTCAATTGTCGCAATAGGCTACACCGACAGTGACTGGGCCGGCAGTCCGGATGGTAAGAGTTTCACAGGCTGGAACTTTTTGATTGGCGGCACAGCTGTGTCTTGGCGCAATGGCAAGCAGGGGTGCTTTGCACGCATCACTGCTGAGGCTGAGTACGTTGCTCTTGGCTCATGCGCGTGTGAGAGTGTGTGGTTGAGCCGTCTGTTGTTCGAGTTGCGTCAGTCTGTCGCATCCATCACATTGCATTGTGACAACGAGAGTGCCATGGCCATTGTCGACAATGACGGTGTGCATCACACACGCACAAAGCACATCAATGTTGAGTATCACTATGTCCGTTTGTTGTTGCATGATGGCAGAATCAGCATTGCGTGGGTTGAGACAGCACGGCAGTTGGCTGACTTGTTGACCAAGACACTGAAGCGCGACTCGTTCAAGAAGGCTGTGAGTTCGGTTGACGTGCGTCCATGAATGGCTCTCTTTGTCCCTGCCTGCATTTCTGCGTGGCCTGGGGGAGTGTGGTTTTTTACTGTGTCTCTGCCCGCACATCATCACTACGCCTGTGAGTCATGGGGGAGTGTTGGTTTTCGTGCATCTCTCATTGTACTCTGTTGTGTCCTCCCGGCTTGTGTACATCGGCGTGCAGATGACTGACGACGAGACTCAACGCTGCTGGAGTGCGGCTTGGTGGAGCCAACGCACACTGAGGCCCACTCAAAGTTCGTTGGAGCCTCCTCCCTCCGCCGACGCGCTCAGCTCCATCGGCAGGCCTCCTCGGCGGCCGGGGCGCCGGCGGTCACTGCCACTGCAAATGCTGTCTACATGCACCCATCGCAGTTTCTGGTTGTGGCATTGCGTTTGCAGCATCATGCTATGCCAGGGGTCCATGTCTCTTGCTGTCTTTCCCTGTTTGGCATCACTGACTGTCGTAAGCACTGCCTGGGTTTGGGCAGCCGTAAATCTTTGCTGCTATTTTTCTAGCTGATTCTGACCGCACGACTGCGTTCGCAGCGTCGGTATTATGGTATGGTCCAGTTTTCAGGCAAAACGGAAGACGCATGGGTTTTGGGTTGTCGGGCGTCTGGCAGGGCTCAACGAGAAGACCCTGCCGGCCATAAAATAGGTCTAGGATTATTTTCTGATTGGCTGGTTAGCTGAGTAACAAGTTCTACACTAGTGGGGGGAGGGGGCTAGAACTTGGAGGGGTCTCCCATTATTGCTCATTCTTCATTCCTAATCAGTTACTTTCAGTTTCCAGTTGCTTTCTGGCGCTAACACTGGCGCGTACACTTCTGAGTAACAAACCCAGAGCTTCCAGACTTGGTCTCGAAAGCAGTAGGCTGAGGGGGCAGCAGACTTAAGCAACGAGCGTGGAAGCCCGCACGCTGTATCGACAAAGCTTCTGCCCCAACCTGCTACCTAGCATTTCTGTCTCCTCCGAGATGTCGATCATCTGATCGAAGTCTAATACCGTCGTCACCTACATCCGTGTGCTAATGAGTCGGGACCAAAAGGGGGCAATTCTGTCACGACTAAAAGGGGGCAATTTTGTCATTACACTCATAGTCCACCGCGCGTTGACCTTAGTTACGCCGTCCGACCAATGGTGTTTTGGCCAACTACTGCGATCTCCGGTGTTCCGTTCCAGAAGTCTGCGACAATTTCGACCACTTTCTAGAAGGGTCGACAGAAGTGTCGTGAAGTATATCAACGTTACGATGTTGTTTGGTCCAGTTGTTGTTGGTGCAGGATGCTTATAAAACTGCGCCTCGATATTCTTGAAGCCCCTCGACTTCTCGGCGGAGATTATCAAAGCAACCACTCACTACGCAACTTCGGATGTGTAGCTCGGTTCGAACACCGAGGACCCAACGTATGCCTCATTCTCATTCTCGGCATTTTATATGTGTACTTGAATTACTCGACACTTGTCGTCGAAGCACACGTTATGCTTCGTACAAATCACCCATTTGTTCAAAATCCTCAACCTTCTTCTGTCTTGCACCTCAGCACTGTGAACCACCTACAGATTGCTCACTGTAACAGTGGTTGTCTATAAATGAAGGGTAGTTCGACCAAGGGGCCATTGTTTGTCATGCGGCTCCATCATGCAGCCCATTTTCCTAGAACGTCCACAATGGGGCATTGACGGCCAATCTCATAGACCGTGCAGCCTTGCCGGCCAATCTAAGCAATAACGGAGCCCTTTCGCTCGACCCCGATTGTCATAATTGCGATCCGGCCAAGTTGCTAGTGAAGCGCCCTTCACTGACGAAAGCGAAAGCCAAAGTCAACACTAAGGAAGAGTTTGGTTTTAATTTGTGTATTTACAATGTGGCACATCGTGTGTATTGTACTCGCGCGAACCTGTTTGAACTTTGATGTGCTATCTGTGCTTAGCCCTGAGTTTGAACGTCGCTCAGTTGCTGGATGCGCTAACCTTGCTTTTCAATACCTGGCCTCACTCTATGCGAAGAGTGTCTCACTACGTGTTTACTCCGACGGAAAGACCCGAGAACAGATTTGTGAGCATCTTCAACCGACGAAATTACATTTGATCTGCAAACAGAGTCCTTTGCTTTGGTTCATGCTATAAAATCTCATGAACCGTTTGTTGCACGACGATTAAACAGGATGGAATTGACTGTTTTGCCGACCTACACTATAGACGGGCTTCTGGCGGGAAGTCAGTGACCGGCTCAAGAACCGGCTATCTCGAAGAGCGAGACTCTCCATAGGGCTCTCGCGTTGATCGAAGTCCGAATCATGGCTTCGACACTGATGGATCGCGTAACGCGGGTCCTTTGGTCAACCAGGAATCCTGAATCAATTCGCGCATAAACGAAAGGACAAATTGGTATGAGTACCTGTTGTTGGCTCTGTCGTCATGGGAGGTGATGGGTCGTTGAAAGCTGATCAGATTTTGAGCCTATTAGTTTCCTGATCCATCTGAAGCACAAGCATGATTAAGTTGTTTGAAGTTCTAAGGTGACCTAAATGGCCTTACGATCATTTTGACGCCCGGGTGACTCTGGTCGTTCACGTTTAAAACAATTGACAATGGTTTAGTTATGGTTTCCTGGCGGCGCTCGACCTGAGTCTTTGATTGTAAAGATTTTGTTTTATTTTGCGTTTTCAAATGTTATTTGCCGGAGTTAACATGCTTTAAAGATGATCAATACATTTATGGTTGCACAAAAATAACGCCCCTCAAAAGCTCGCCGTTTGGACGGCATACAAGGTGAGACATTTACGTCAGGTCAGAGCTTAACGCTAAAGCACGTTGCTGGCGGATCAATCCGAGTGTCATTGGGAACCATCACATCGTTGAGAGGTATCTTTTTAGAGTAGGCGCTCGCCATACCCCAATCTCTGCATTGCCACCATATACGGTGTTGAATGGTCAGGTCATTGCCTCGGACAAGTTTGCCCTAAATGAAATGGCAGAAATTCTCATACATGAGTTTAGGTACCCATCTACGTCAGGTACTTGAGCTAAACTAGGAGTACATCCGCTAGAATCAGAGCAAGTTGGAAGTTCTCCCGTGAGGTAAGGCCCAGTCCCTGGCCGATGAGCCCATGCTCATCGGCGATAAGGTTTGGCCGTAACCGCATCGCTTAGTATTCAGTGAGAACTTGGGAGTGTGTGCAGTCGAAGCGTTCATGAGCTTGCTTTGCCTGCGACGTACGTCGCCATTCGTCACAACGTCCCTCTGTCGCGCAGAGCTGGGCTTGTACTCCAAACTTGGCAGAGGCTGACGCAGGCTGGCAGTGGGAGGCCAGCGTCGGGACCGGGAGTCTGGGGTCGTGAACCCCTCAGGCACTGCCCTCAGCTGGAGGGCAGCGTTACGGTTGCTTCTGCCGTTGGTAGAAGAGCAGCCACGATGCAGGACGTCTACATGAGGAAGGACATGGCGGGGCCCCCGGGCAGGAGCAAGGCCCAGAACAGAGCCCAGGTGGCCCAGCTCAAGCTGGTGAGATGTGAACTCCAAACGTGTCGTAGAATTGTCTAAGATTTTTTTGTATCCCGGGTGTCTGGTGGGCGTGCCAGGGCTAGCCTGCTTGCGCGGCCTTGCTTTTAGCGTTTTGGCACCTGCCTTTTTCCCGGGCAGGGGTTTCAGTGATGGGGAGGCTCTGCACCTCAGTGGTGCGCTGTGGTTCGCCCGGGGCTTGCTCGGTTCCTCAAACCGCGGATCTGTGGATGTGCCGCCTCGGCGCCTTGCCTTCGCTGTTGGTGCAGATGGGGCAAGCTCACCAGACGGGGTTGACGCCCAGCCTGCTCAAGCTGTTTGAGCCGCGCCCGCCGCTCGAGTTCAAAGCGCCGCTGGAGAAGCGCAAGATGCCGCCGCTCACAGGTCTGTGCCTGCGCTGCCGAGGGACGGAGGGAAGGGAAGGGAAGGGAAGGGTTTTGGGGCGAGGGGTTGCGCGTAGCAGGATCGGAAGAGGGCAAGGAGTAGAGTGGAGTGGAGGGGAGGGGAGGGGAGGAAGTGGCTACGTGATGCAGTGCTCGCTAGGTGGAGCTTGGTGCGAGGAGTGGTCTGCAACCTTGGCTTTCTGGCTTAGATATTTGGGGTATGGTGTGGGGGAAGGGGGGAGAGGGGGATGGGGAGGACTGTCAGGCACAAGAGGGCCTTTGATTTATTCACTTTTCGGCGCAGCATTTTCACTCACGGCGCACGCTGCCGCATGGGTCTGCAAGTGCGTGCTGTTGGCTGGCCNGCGCCCGCCGCTCGAGTTCAAAGCGCCGCTGGAGAAGCGCAAGATGCCGCCGCTCACAGGTCTGTGCCTGCGCTGCCGAGGGACGGAGAGAAGGGAAGGAGCGGGTTTTGGGGCGAGGGGTTGCGCGCAGCAGGATCGGAAGAGGGCAGGGAGTGGAGTGGAGTGGATTGGAGGGGAGGGGAGGGGAGGGGAGGAGAGGGGAGGGGAGGGAGTGGCTGCGTGATGCAGTGCTCGCTAGGTGGAGCTTGGTGCGAGGAGTGATCTGAAACCTTGACTTTCTGGCTTAGACGCTTGGGGTACGGTGTGGGGGAAGGTGCGAGAGGGGGCTGGGAAGGACTGTCAGGCACAGGAGGGCCTTTGATTGATTCACTTTTCGGAGCAGCAGTTTCACTCATGGCGCACGCTGCCATATGGGTCTGCAAGTGTGTGCTGTTCCTGCTGGCTGGCCGGGCAGACTGCATGACGGTCATGAGTGCGACTTGCCCTCCGTAGGCCAGTGATGCTGGGGTTTCCAGTTCAGATCTCAGAAGCAGCCATTGCTGCTTTGTCAACTGCAGCAACTGCAGTACTGCCTCACCTCCTACTCGTCCTCATGCTCGATGACCTCCTCCTGCCGCTCCTGCTGCTGCTGCTGCAGCAGCAGCAGCCGCCACCGCTGCTGCTGTTGCTGTTATTTCTGCCACTGTTGACAACCTGCATTGGGTTTGCTGGAGGAACTCCAGTGTCGCAAGTCTCCCCTCCCACTGATTTTGTATGCACTGCACGTCTTTTTCTGCACCTGCTCCTTCTCCACCTGCTCCTTCTCCACCTTCTGCTGCTGCTGCTGCTGCTGCTGCTGCTGCTGCTGCTGCTGCTGCTGCTGCTGCTGCTGCTGCTGCTGCTGCTGCTGCTGCTGCTACTACTACTACTACTACTACTACTACTACTACTACTTCCTCCCGATATCCTTTTCCTCCTTCCGTACCCTGCAAGTTAAGGGTTGGGCATGGCCTGCAGTGGTTGTCTGTGGGTGTGTCACCTTCACCCGTGCGCGTGTCCCTTGGAAGGGAGGGCTCCTCTTTGCGTCGCCACCTGTTGGCTTGCAGCACAGTTGGATCCGTGCAGATGTCCATTGATAAGCTGTGGATTGATAATTTGTTGGTTCTGTCTGTCTCTTCTTTTACGAGCTGGATGTGCTCCTTCTTGTACTGCACTGCTCCCCCCCCTCCCCCCTTTCCCATCTAATTCTCGTACTTTTCAGGGATATCGCAGTTTGTGGACCAGTTCGTGGAGCCGGGTGATCCCGAGTACTGCCCTCCTGTCACGAGAGCCGAGAACAGGGTGAGACTCTCTCTCTCTCTCTCTCTCTCTCTCTCTCTCTCTCTCTCTCTCTCTCCCTCTCCCTCTCCCTCTCTCTCCCTCTCCTACTCTCTCCCTCTCTCTCTCTCTCTCTCCCTGTCTCTCTCTCTCCCTCTCTCTCTCTCTCTCTCTCTCTCTCTCTCT
>SZWC01004990.1:88770-109569 GCA_023375785.1 Penium margaritaceum
GTGTGTGTGTGTGTGTGTGTGTGTGTGTGTGTTAGAGGGAGAAAGAGAGAGAGAGAGAGAGAGAGAGAGAGAGAGAGGAAAAGGGCGAGTAAGGCCGATGAGGAAGGATGGTGTTCAAAAGGCCGATGAGGAAAGATTGTGCTTAAAGGGGCGAGGAAGGATGATGTTCGAAGGGCGGAAAGTCTGGACGAAAACAGGCAGGCAGCACTGGGTAGAACAGGACCATCATTCCAGTGCGGACATCAAGAGGATGAGAGCGCTGCCTGGTGAACTCTGAAACAGAAGCATATGCCAGCATTCCAAGAACCATGGTGCACACTCATCAGCTGCTGCTGCGGCGGCTTCTCCCGCCTGCATGCTCCTCACCTTCTCTCCACTCCCTCCAATCCTCCCTACAACACCTCTTCACCCTCTGTTCCAAACTGCGTCATGCCTCGTCTTCTACTTGCAGCTGCAACGCGTCAACACACACACGCTTCAACACACACATGCTTCAACACACACACGCTTCAACACACACATGCTTCAACACACACACGCTTCAACACACACATGCTTCAACACACACACGCTTCAACACACACATGCTTCAACACACACACGCTTCAACACACACGTGCTTCAACACACACACGCTTCAACACACACACGCTTCGACACACACACGATTCAACACACACACGCTTCAACACACACACGCTTCAACACACACACGCTTCAACACACACACGCTTCAACACACACACACATCACACAGAAGACCTTCAACACACACCAGCAGCGCATATCATAAACAAGAGCTCCACGGCCGCCCTCGGCAGTGGTGGAGTTGTTGCACGTTGACATAGTCCCCTGCTTCCCTCTCGGGCCTTCCGGCCTTCCTGGTCTCACCCACACTCTTGGCACTCTGTGGCCCCAAAACCGCCGCTTGCGCACCTCCCTACCGCCCCTCCTTCGTGCATCGCCAGCCCGGTCGCCCAGCATATCCCTCGGGTCTTCCTCTGCGCTCTCACACCACCCTTCCCGCTTGCCCATTCCACTGAACGCAGTTCTTCTCGCTGACAATCGGCGTCCAAACTTCTGCCGGCTCAGAGTCCCCTAGCATTCTAGCCATCCACAAAGTCTCTCCCTCTGCAGGAAAAGCCGTCCACCTCCTCGTGGACGGCTTTTCCTGCCCCCACATCCCATGCTCTCATTTGCTGCCTCCTGACGCATCCAATGCGCCCGATGCATTCGATGCTGACCTCTACGCTGTTCCCTCCAAGCCCATACAAATTCCTTTTCCGTTTCCATTCCATTTCCATTCCGTTTCAACCGTGACATCGCTAGCCACGAACTGTTTCCGCGCGTTGTGTTTGTGGCTCGACTCAAGTCGGGTTCAGTTTGGCGTAAGAGGGGCAGCCCGGGCATGCGGAATGCACGCACCGTCCATGCCTTGCTAGTTCGCCGATGAAGTTGCACAGGCTGTCCTGGCCGTGCAAACGCATCGACTTGCCTCGACCCGCCCTTGCTCGTCTTGCCTTGACTGGCCTTCACTTGCCTTGCGTCAACTCGCCTTGCCTTAAGTTGCCTTGCGTTAAGTTGACTTGCCTTGGTTTAAACTGCCTTGTCTTGCATGGACTGGCACCGATTGTACTCCTTTCCATGCGTTCCAATGATTTGCCCAGCACACGCACCTTAGGGTGCGGAGCCGGCCGACCTCCTTCGCTTACGCAGGGAATGCGATAGGGTTCGTTCAACTTGGAGGAGAAGAGTGTTCAAATCATTTGCGGATAGTTCAGGTGCAGAGCTCTGACACGCGGACGCGAGCCCACGCACGCACCTCGGGTTGTGGAACGGCCCGACCTTGTTGGCGTAGAGAGGCACGGAGACGTGCTCGCTGTACGAGTGGTCGCCGAACCCCAGCAGCAGCCGCCTCGGCCCTAGACCACCGACGCTGCTGCTGCCGGCCTGCGCCTGCAGGAGGCAGGACGACAGCAGCAGCAGGAGCACCGACGCCAGCACCGGGGCCCGCCTGCCTAGCGGCCGTCTGGCCGCGTTGGGACCTGCGGCGAGTGCCATTCCGACCACCGCTCGGCTGAATGCGTACCGACTTGGCACACGAGCGGGCAGGCTCAGACGGGGGCGAGGTGAGACCTCAGTGAGTGACAACGGCTGCCGGAATGAAGTTGAGTTGGCAGCAGATGAGAATTCGACAGGTGCCAGGAGGTCGGGTGGGTTGGGACAAGCGTCAAGATTCAGCGAGCGAGGAGGTGGACAGAAAACCACGCATGAGATTCGCCCGAGATGAGACCATTAGCCGCCGCAGATGGCCTGCCGATGCCAAGAGCGACGGAGGGAAGCAAATGGCGGAGGTGGCGAGCAGTTCGGTCGAAAACGAACCCACTTCGCGGCAGGAGTGACTGCTGTGCGGGAGGAGCGACAGAGGGACACCTGTCAGTAAGAGTGCGGTCTCACAATCAGGTGATGGCCCTCCCGCCTTGCCCCGCCTGTTTAAAAGCATGGAAACGAGCTGCTTTAAGTAATTGAACGGTGTCGATACACTCGTCCGTACAAATATCTAGGGCGATCGCTTCACCTCGGATGTCGTGCTCCTGACAGTCCATCAGCTGCCTTGCGATTGTTACTAGGCGACACCATCGCAGGCAATCGAGCTTGAGGCTCGATGGCCAAGAGAACTGTGGAAACCGTGTGTGGCGAGCCAGAAGACAGAAACAAGAAATGGACAATGGTATCGGGTCACATTTTCCGTAGACATCACATGATGGCTAGGCTTGATGTCGCTTTGGTGGGAAGCCATCGCAACGCTTGAATGTACGGACGCAAGCAATCCAGTCCATCCGGATAAAGATTTTGAGCCTTGAAACTTAAAAAGGCCATCACGTAATGGTGAGACCGCACCCTAAGACGGACCCAGTGAAAGAGAGACAGACAGTGACAGTAGAAGTGACGTGCCCAGAGAGATCGGTCTCCAGGGCACGGCAACGAGCTGCGTACGACACAGAGACACCTGTCCGAGGGACGCCGCCTCGCCGGACGGACGAGACCGACACACACCGCAGTAATGAGCACTCCTCGACCGTCGTATTCCAGTCTCGCTCAAAACCTGGCTGGTGTGCAAGGTGAATGGGTAAAATGATTGTCGGGAAAAGTGTACGACGACTTTGTGAGGTACACGGCATTTCTCATTCAAGTATGCCATATACCCAGACTTGCAGAAATGCGTCTCCATCCGACCCACCTTTCAGGTTTGCGTGAGCATTCACCCCGGATGTACAAATTTGGTCTCCAGTTGCCCAGCGTTATGACACTACAGCTCGGTATACCCCACGGTCTACCGGTTCATGTCTATTTCTGGCTGCGCGGCAGATAATTTCTTGCATAGTGCGCATATGGACATGTTAACTTAAAAAGGTCGGCAGATTTAATGTTAGTAGTTGTCTAAGAGAACGAATACTCGTACGTCCGAGCACAAGCAGGGGTAAGGGGGGGTGGTGGGGGGTTGTCGTTGAACGTTGTGATGTTCACCGTTCTCCAAGTACAAAACATTTGCCTTTTCCACCGGCATCTTTTCGTCACAACTTTAGTCGTGAAAAACAACACTAGAATCGGCACATGACCTGAAACCTAAGACCCTACTTTGTTCACCTACAACAAGTAATGATTTTGCGTCAAGCTATGTCATATACCACGTCCATACGCGACATACCCCATGGGGCATCCGTACGTTGAAGTCGGTTTTTTCACAGACTTTGCCGATGGTAGAGTTGAAACGACGGACAAAGTATATGGAGAACCACTATTTTCTAAGTCAGGAAAAATGGGAACCGACCTTTTGAAGGCGAGGCAAATGATGACCTACCTTTTCAAGTCAAGACAAATGGTGCTATCTCATCCAACATGTCAAGAAAACTAGAACATTTATGGGTGAAAGCACACTTGGACACAATATTTAGCACACATAGTTAGTTAGTACATACTTATACACATACATCACATGGAGAAGTATGTACAAAGACCTGGATCCACACAGCTCACTCACGCTAAGTCTGGAAACCAGACGCGTAGTAGTAGTAGGTGTTGTAGCTGTACAAGTTGAGTAGCACACCAAGTGCTGGAGACAGGACTTGGGTGTAGCTTGAACCACAGGGCGTCCGCCCTGGATGCCTTCTCACTGAGGAGCCTCAGTGAAGATGTCTATTGTACACTCTACAAGGGTCCAAGTGCTGGAGGCAGCACTTGGAGATCTGGAGCTGGGAGTGTCTAAAGGTCGGCTGCTTGGGTTGACGACTAAAGGCATAAGTCACTGAGTGACTTGATGGTCCTTTAAGTAGTCTTGAGGCAGATCCCCCTTTGGATGCTCCTGGCCAGGAGGTTGCGAAGAGTTGCACAACCTCCTGGGGTGGTTGCATAACTTCCTGGGTGGTTGCATAACCACCTAGGTGATTGCATAACCTCCTGGGTAGTTGCACAACCCTCCAAGACAGTTGAAGAGTATCAAGAAGATGAAGGGTCACCAGGAAGCTGAAGGGCCACTGGCAGCTGAAGGGTCACAGGTTGTCAGTGAGTAGCACTTACTTGGCTCTTGTGAGGAAATGAACTTCAAACCTCAGAAAAATTCCCTGTAGGATTTTGAAGGCTTTTAAGGAGAACCCGGCCGCTGAGACTGGTAAATCTTAACACCCCCCCCAGTCAAAAATGGTCGGGAAAATCAGAGGTGGAGGAAATTGAGGATCTTCATTCTCGGTGAGGAAGAGGAGGTTCTTGAGATGGAGGTCGTTGTGGGAAGATGAGATGGAGGACGTGTGGAGAGTTAGTCGAGAGGACGGGAGGATGAGGTCCAGAACGCCTTGATCGGACAAGGTGGAGGGCTATCCCACTCGACAAATGCTCCAGAAGAGGTGGAGTTGGGGTTGTGCTGATTTTTGGCATACGAAGGGTCAATTCTGCAAGTGGAAGGTATTTCCGAAGTTTCTCCAGAAAAAACGAAGCATGATTGGTGTCAAAACTTAGGTGTTGCGTAGCGTGTGTTGAGGGCTGCAAAATTGGGGTCTCGTAGTATCCAGCGATGTGTGTTGGATGCTGCGAAGCGAATAGGGAGGACAAAACAGGTCCTCCCCCCCCTCTCGAGCGGATACTGCGATCCTCGTAGTATCCGTTGGAACTGCGAGGTTCGAAGTTTCCGTGGAAGCTTCGAGGGGGGTCGCGCGATGGCCGTGCCGCGACGCGACCATCCGTGAGCCACCCGGCGGTCGCGAGCCACCCGCCGGTCGACCAGGGCCGTAGATCGCGGGCAGGCGAGGTGGCGAGCGGTCGCTCGCGGCCGTTGGATGCCTCGCCGGTTTTCCGGGGTGGATTGCGCGATCCGCCCCGCCGGTTGGAGAATCCTGGACCGTGTCAGGAGCAAGTTCCATGATTTTTCTAAGCTCGTTTGCAGGTGAAGTGGCTAGAAACGCCCCAAGCAGTTTCTTTGAAGCTGAAATGACGCCAGTTAGGTGGACAACTGCCTCAAGTGGTTTTTCTGACTGCATCTTGGCTGGAGGCAGTTGGGGGTTGGTAGTAACCTCCAAAACAGCGATATAGGAGTGCCCCCTTCGACTTCTAAGACGCCAGGAGGCTCAGTAGGAGATCCCAACTCCACCACAAATGCCAAAAATTGTGGCTTTGCTGTATTGCCTCCCCACAACACCCTTCTTAGCTGTGATATCCACTTTTGCAGGTTGAGCTCCCACGGTGAGGTTTTCTGGCACTAAGGTTGTGTCACAATGGGGCGCCCAATATTCTTCAAGGATGAAGTGGGCGATTCCTCTGATGAAGGGCGTCGTGTTCGCCCACGACTTGAGATACCGAATTTGGAGGAGGCGATGCACTCGCGAGCTCGCCCAATGTATGTGTTTGGGATCCCAAACGCAGCGTACGGATAGTTGCGGGCGTACATGAACAATGCAGTGGAGGTGAGTGGTCCTTCTCCATGAAGCCCGCTTTGTCGGATGCAGAGAGCGGGCTTTTCTTTGTTGACGCTTTTTGTGAGAAAATCTGCGACTTGCTCTTCTCTGCGAATGAAGAGAAGATTGACGGTGCCGTCGAGGACTTTGGAACGGATCCAGTGTCCCTTGATGCTGATGTGTTTGGTGAGGCCGTTGAACTGTGTTGAGTTGGCGAGGCTGATTGTAGACTGGTTGTCCACGAACAGGGGCGTAGGTCCGTTTTGCGGAAAATCAACCTCTTCGAGGAGGTTTCGCAGATAGGTGATTTCTTGCGCCGCTTTGTGGCGGCCACGTACTCTTCCTCGGTGCTGCTCAGTGTGACATGGGTCTGCTTCTTGCTGGACCAAGAGATAGTCGCGCCTCCGATTGGGCAAATGTAGCATGTTATGCTACAGCGATCGTCAGGTTGTCCGCCGAAGTCGGCGTCACTTTAGCACTGTAACTATAGAGAAGTGTCGGTGCCGTAAACGAGCTGCAACGTTGAAGTTGCTTTGAAGTACCGCAGCGCACGAGTCAGCTCCTTGCACGTTCTCTGGGGACGAGTCTTGCTGTAGGAGGCCAGGAGACCGACTGCAAACTGTAGATCGGGTCAAGTACAACTTGTTGCGTGCATGAGGGATCCGACGCGCGAGAGATAGGCTGTTTCATCCAGAGGACCTTGATCACTTTGCTGTGGTGGAAGTGGTTGGAGTGACAGTGGATTGTCATAGAAGTTGTCAGCGTTGTTGAAGCGCTTCATGATTTTATCGAAGTACGTTTGTTGCCCGAGACTGATGGTACGTGCCTCGCGATTGCGACCGATGTTCATGCCGAGGTAGAAGGTGACGTCTGGCATGATTTTGATATTAACTGCTGCTGCCATTGCCTTTGTTGTAGCTGATGTAAGGTCTTTGCTGCGTCCGATGATGAGGATGTTGTCGACGTAGACGAGGGCATAGCAGTCTGGTGATGATGTCGATGAATCTTGATGTAGAAAAAGGCAGTCGTCATAGGATGATGCTGTGAAGTTGAGGTTGTCGAGGATGTTTCGAAGTTTTTGGTACCAGAGGAGGGGACTTTGTTTCAGTCCGTAGAGACTTTTGACGAGCTTGCAAACTCGCGTACTACCATCATCATATCCCTCTGGCTGCTTCATGTAGATTGTTGTGTCCATTTCGCCGTTGAGAAACGCGTTGTTGACGTCGAGCTATAGAATCTCCCAATCATTCACTGCTGCGAGGGAGAGCATCATTTGCACTGTAGTGTAACGGCTCACTGGAGCGTAGGTGTCAAAGAAACCCTTCTCTGGTATCTGCGTGAAGCCTTTTACGACAAGACGAGCTCTGAACTTATCGAGGCTGCTGTCTGCTTAAGTCTTTACATGAAAGAAAAATTTTACTCCAACAGTCCGATGCCTTGGAGGAAGTTCCACGAGTTCGCAAGTTCCCTAGGTGATGAGACTGTTATACTCTGCATCAAGTGCCTGCCTCCAACTTGATGCGTGAGGGCCGGACACGGCTTCAGTGATGTTGGAAGGTTCTTGCGATAGGTCGTTGGCCGTTGTCAGAGCGGCGAGAGTATTGGTAAGGAAACATGCGTGAAAAGTGCCTGCCTCTTGAAGAATGGTGCAGGCCGTAAGAGATGTTGTTGGTGCTGTTATGTCGATGTCTCCGAGTTGTTGCTGTAGGAGAATCTGGAAGTACCCAAGCTCCAAATTGTGTTGGATGGTGGAGGATTCCCGGAGCCCCCTCCCATTGCTCCGATTCTTGGCCTCCTCGAGCAGAGGAGCCTCTACTCGCTTGTCTCTTTCATTAGGCTGTTTGTTGAGTGTGAGGCTATGGCTGTCATCGTGCATCGCGATGGTTTCTGGCGCCTCCACTTCCTTATCATGCGGTTGTTGTAGCTCCGTCTTTGTGAGTTCTTTCTTCTCCATCTCCGCCAAGAACTGCTATTTGTGCTGAGCGGTTGTCTCTGACGCCCCCACTTTTGTTTCAGTCCATGTCTTGTAAGAGAGGTTCTCGTAGAAGACGGCATCGCAATTGCTGATGCAGCGGCGGGTTGTGATGTCGCAGAAGACCCATGCCTTTTGTGTTTCACTCTGACCGATGTAGATCCCCCATGCAGCCTTGTCGTCAAGCTTACGTCGCCGTTCTTTAGGGACGTGGTAGAGTGCCATGCACCCAAACGTACGGAGGCTACTGATGTCAGGCCTTTTGTTATGCCATGCTACGTATGGCGTTGTTGTGGGGAGACTCGCTATTGGTAGTTGATTTTTGATCTACGTTGCTTCTTGGAGTGCTGCTGGCCACCACGAATCTTGAAGCTGTGCTAAGAGTAGCATGGCTTTTAGCATCTCCTCAAGGGTACGATTGTAGCGTTCTGCCACTCCGTTCTGCTGCGGAGTATGGGGTGTCGATTTTTGTTGTTTGATGCCTTGTTCCTTGAGTAGAGTGACAAAGTCGTTGCTGATGAACTCGCCGACGTTGTCTAAGCGAAGAATCTGGAGCTTGGTCATGGCTTTGCGTTCCACTTGTGGGAACCACTCGCGGAAGGTTTCAAGGAACGCATCGCGGTTGATGAGAGGATATGTCCACATGTACTTGGTGGCATCGTCGACGAAGACCACAAAGTACTTGTGTCCAGATGAGGATTTTGTGAAGGGTCCGCAGATGTCCATGTGGACCAAGTGTAGCTTGTCTGAAATGTCTATTTTTGTTGCTGGAGGCAATTATTGGCATGCCAAATTTGATTTGACACAAGGCTCACAGGGGTGACCTTGATCGTCCTTGACGATGGTGAGGCCATCGACGAGTTTGTTCGAGAGAAGTAGCTGGAGCTGGTGATCGTTGATATGTCCAAGGTGAAGATGCCAGCGTTCTGGTGTTGCCGACTCTTGCGGTGAGAGGCTGAAAACTGTTGCGATTTTCTGTTGGAGCCGACGAGGGTAATGCTGAAGTCTAATCATGTCGTTGCTTTGCAATTCTCCTTTTGTAATGACCTCTCCTGTGACCGTACTGACAAAGAGCTCCATGTCTTTTTTGGTGAAGCGTAGTCCTTTCAACATCAGCTTGCCCATGGAGGTGAGGTTCGCAGAGATGCCAGGGACGTAGAGTACATCACCGATGGTGAAGTCGATGTTGTTGTGTGCATGAGCTTTGAGATCGCCGATGCCGTTGATAGGCAGTTCCGCCATATTCCCCAGCATCACTATAGAAATTTTTAGGTACGGCCTGAGGTTGTGTAGGGTGCTGGCGTCGTAGGTGATGTGTTCGTTGCTTCCACTATCCAAGTAGAAGCTATCCGGGTGTCGTAGAAGCTGCTTCTACTCAGTTGCAGAAAGGTTTGCGTTACAGGAGAAACCATACTTCTGTCCCACTACATCTGCTTCCTCCTTGGTGTTCTTGGGATTGTCTTTATCCTTCTACTTCTCCGTCTGCTGCTCGTCCTTGCTTATGACTTGGAGAGCTTGATTTTGTTTGATCGGTGCCCCTTGTTGACGCGGTATAGGCCTTCATGGTTTGATGCCTTCTCTTTCCTGCTGATATCGTTGTCGCATCAGCAATCTCTCTCAATGTGTCCTTTTCTGCTATAATATCGGCGTGTGATTGCAGGATGTTGTCCACAGTTTTGGGGGCCGGAGATGAGGGATGCAGTGTTCGGCGACGTTCGCTGGGGAATTGATGATGACATCCTTCTCTGGCTTGGGGTGGACGATGGTGAAAATGATGGTGACGAGCTTTCAGCGGAGTACGAATTGCCCTTCATCTGTGAGGACATCCTGGAGCCACGGTGAGCAAGGTTGACGAGTGCTTGCTCATGGTGTTGTTCTAGCTGCTTGTCACGTTGTTCTTGAAGTAACATCGTGCACACGAAGTTTTCGCCGAGGAGGTGAGGCTGTGTGTAGCGAAGTATGTGCTTCACATCTCTCCATTCGTCGCCAAGGCCATTCATGATGTAGGATACGAAGAGAGCTTCTGGAAGCGGTGAGTCTGTGACAGCGAGCTGGTCGCGGATATCTTTTGCTCTGTTGATGTAGAGTTCGACGTTGCCGTTGAACTGGCTCGTGTGGATGTGAGAGATTTCTGTCACGAGGTAAGATTTCTGGGTGGAGTCGTTGGCTTGGTACTGCTGTTTAAGATACTGCCATGCTGAGTAGGTAGGTTCGGTTGTGTCTTTGTACATGCGAAGAGCTTGTTGGATGCATGGTACCACGCTTTAAAGGAGGACTGATTATGCCATGAAGCTGTAGTAGTTGAACTGTTCGAGGAAATCTGGTGGGCTGCCGGGAGCTGGGGGTCTGCACTGTCCGTTGAAGAACTGCCACAGCTTGTGTGGTCGGGTTGCTACTTCAAAGTTGAATGCCCAGTGGGAGAAGTCTTCACCTTAAAACTTCTCTGTGTTGATTTTGTCTTCTTGTAGGGTGTTGGAGATGGCTGGCATGCTCACCAGGTATGGTGAATAGGGAGCCGGAGGCAAGAGTTGTATTCCTCCGGCAGGTGAAAACGGATTCCCTACTACAGGATGGGATGCTATAGGATGAACTGCTATAGGATGGGCCGTTGGAACTGGATTGGGGTTTGTTGGAGCTGCTATGTGTGCGATCTACTGCATCAAGTTATTGATGCGAGTCTGGGCCTCTTCTTGTAGCTGAGAGACCATTTGTTGTGCTTGTTCCCTGGTTGCAGTCAGGGTCCCTTCGGCTTGTTGACGTCGTAGACTCTCATGTTGTCTGCGCATGTCTACTTCCTGCATTTGACGGTTAAACTCGTTCTGAAGTTGGGTAGTGTGAGCCTCAAACCTTAGGGGGAGTAGTTCCATCTGCTCTGCATACTGTGTTGCGAGTGTAGAGATTTCTGCGTGCTGCTGCTCTTGCCCATGCTGCATTTTTTGCATGAATGCCTGCTGCTATAGACGTTGGAAGTCCTCCACTTCATCCATGGTGATTGCACTCTGTTGTTGTTGGTCACAGGCCGTCACCCTGCTCTGATACCATGTCAGGAAAACAGGAACATTGATGGGTGAAAGCACACTTGGACACACTTGAACATTGATGGCACACACAGTTAGTTAGTATATACTTATACACATACATCACATGGAGAAGTATGTACAAAGACCTGGATCCACACAACTCACTCACGCTAAGTCTGGAAACCAGACGCGTAGTAGTAGTAGGTGTTGTAGCTGTACAAGTTGAGTAGCGCACCAAGTGCTGGAGACAGGACTTGGGTGTAGCTTGAACCACAGGGCGTCCGCCCTGGATGCCTTCTCACTGAGGAGCCTCAGTGAAGATGTCTGTTGTACACTATACAAGGGTCCAAGTGCTGGAGGCAACACTTGGAGATCTAGAGCTGGGAGTGTCTGAAGGTCGGCTGCTTGGGTTGACGACTAAAGGCATAGGTCACTGAGTGACTTGATGGTCCTTTAAGTAGTCTTGAGGCAGGTCCCCCTTGGGATGCTCATCGCGGGGAGGTTGCAAAGAGTTGCACAACCTCCTAGGGTGGTTGCATAACTTCCTGGGTGGTTGCATAACCACCTAGGTGGTTGCATAACCTCCTGGGTAGTTGCACAACCCTCCAAGACAGCTGAAGAGTATCAGGAAGATGAAGGGTCACCAGGAAGCTAAAGGGAAACTGGCAGCTGAAGGGTCACAGGCTGTTAGTGAGTAGCACTTACTTCTCTCTTGTGAGGAAATGAACTTCAAACCTCAGAAAAAATCCCTGTAGGATTTTGAGGCCTTTTAAGGAGAACTCGGCAGCTGAGACTGGTAAATCTCAACACAACATACGGGGTACCTAAGGTATGTCCTGAAATTTTGCCTTACACAAAATGTGATGCCATCTACAAGTTCAAATCCGTATTTAGCATCTCAGCATTGACTGTGAACATGTTTACTTCACACAAATTATCAAACCTATGTGTCATGGAGAACTAGTTTTAAGAAAACTGTGTGAACAATTCAGGCATTCATGGTTATAGAAAAGGTATGGGCACTCCCAAGCCAAGCGATCACAAAGATTATAACAATTCCTCTCCGACAATTGGAAGTTACATGTTTTTAAATACTTTATCAATGTGAAACATTAATCAACTCAAGTCAAGAAAATTAAATAATCCACACAACAAAAACAAGATAATAAAACACCATTTATTCTCCAACCCCAAGTATGGCATTGTTCAAAAGGAACAAATGACTATCAATATAAAAATGGATCTTTGAAGCTTTCCCTCACATCAAATACCATCCTGATACATCCAAAATCCCTAAAACACCACATGACCTCAAAGAGTGAAAAGCACTTGTGAAAAATGAGGATAAGCAGCGAAAGAAGGGCCTTCACCAAATTCATTCAAACAAAATTCACATTCAGCCTAAATAACCCTACCAGAAAAGGATCTACAACTTTACAATAATAAATCTCATTAAAACATGTATTATACCATATGAAATATGATATGACAAAAACCATTTCTTGCACAAATACCGTAGCAAAATTATTTCATAAAATTGTGTTCCGAACCAATTCATGAATTGAATGCTTTTCTTAACTCTATGAATGAAAATGTTCCTTAAGGATACACGACTACGTAAATAGGGAGGTAAATGGCACACTCTACATCCATCGAGATGTGCTATTATCATCAGCCATACATAACAAACAATATTCAAAAACAATGACATGAATAATAGGTAGTGGTGTTTTCATAATTTGACACATAAACATGTCATATTCCCTTCATATGTGAGATGCAATATTTCATGACCTTTATTTTAGATAAATAACTGTGTCATATAAAATGAAAAATTAATATACATATGAAAAATCACAAATTAATGTATTTATTAAATTTAAATAAATTAACTATATGACAAAAATATCAACCCCCTATTTCTTCTTGTTTGAAATCATAGCTCAATTTTTTATAATATGAAGTAGGAAAAATACAACCGTAAAAGGAATATATTGTACAATATATAATATTATATTATTTTATAATTCCCTATATTTAATATTTTTTGTTACCATTCCTCTTATGTTTCACCTTCTGAACCATTACACCTAAATATAGCTTCAAAATGTATAGAATACGCCTTAACAATCTTAATATCAATAAAAAATATCAAGAATTAATCAAATCCAGGATCATATTTAAGAATATTTATTTTGTGTTATTTAATTAATGAAGAACCTCTTAGGGTTATTGTGTATGGGATTAAGTGGTTCCCCTCTAAACGTTTCAGGGGTTTACACTTATAATGGTGTGAACCTATACCTTACAAGGATAGGCCTCACATAAAAATTGATGTATCTTCAGTTGTATTAATAATATTCTTCAATCATGATGCCTTTTTATTTTTTATCACTAACATCTTATCAATGTTTTTAATATATGTCATCTTTACATGCCCACATTTTCCACTTTTGATTTTTTTTTCTTTGATCACTGTAAATTGTTTCCAATGAAAATTAGAGAATGTTGATGGGTTCACTATGGCAAAACCATCAAGAGGCATGAGGATTTTTTACGTGACATCTATAAAAAAATGTATGTCATGAGAAATGAATGTGCAAGACCCAAAATAGTGATGGAAAACGGTGTGTATGTTGTTGCACAGAGCAAAATAAAGACCACAATACTCAAGATTCCTTATGACTTGATGCAAGAACTTGAGTTGAATTCCACTACTTCTCTTACACTAGAATAGGTGTTGGCTTCGTAGATTTTGCCCCCAAGGCAAAGGATTGTAGTGTAAATGGTTGATATTTGTAGAGGTAGACACGAATGTTGATTGTAAGAACAAAACTTGAAGTTTACTCAAATGACTTTCAAGGAATGAAGGTCTAAATGAAAACAATTTGATTTGCATTGAGGTAACCTTTGTTTACCAACTCAAGTCATCCATCGTTTGAAATAGCTAGTTTATCCTAAAACATCTAGTTTAGTACTTTTCCCATCCATCTGAAAATTAACATAACTAGAAGTAGTTACAAGGTTGATGGTGGTGAATAGTAGTTGAGGAGTTAGTGGGATGTTATGGCTTTTCTTGGAAGTTAAGTAAACACATAAAAGTTAAATAATCACCTAAAAGGTGACAAGTAGTCATTGGAAGAGGAAATCCTATAATGAATTTTGGTAACCACTCTTCACTTAGAATGCAAATGGTGACTACCTCCTCCAAGGGATTGTAAAGATCACCTTTTTTCAAAAGGTGGGAAGGATTTGATACTTACCCGTCACAACTTTTTCAAGGTATTCAAGATAGTTATAATTTGGATAAAAACAAGTCATATCAGGTTTTTTTCCGAATGTAGCCATGAAAACTAGGTGTTCTACAACAAATCTTATGATATTGGCTTTTGGGCATTTTTCCATAAATTTGAAGTTGTTTCTTCATCAACAAAGAAAGAAGCTTGCATATGGACGAAGGAAAACTTTAATAATTGCCGTAATCTTAAGGAATATTTCTTATAGAGCGTATATTACTTGAAAATTTGATAAGGAGGGATATATGTTCAGTAGAGATATACCTTCTACTACATATCATATTCTTATAGGAGTGCCTTATGCCCACCAAAACCACTTGGAACTCTGCTTATGTCAGCCATGGTGGGTTTCAAAACGTTTCACATATATTTTTTAGTGTCGCCTAAAACCCAAATACCTTTTCATTTGTTCTTCTGGGCATTTTTTAATAGGCCTTGTTCGTGTTTTACGTTTTGAAAATATGTTTTAAAAACAATCTTCTTGGCTTTGAAATTCCCTTTTCAAATCCCCTTTTGGGTACTATTCTCTTCTAATTTGGGGAAGGTTTTTATTGAAACGTGTACTGCAAGTGCTCACAACTCACGGAATCTAGTAGGAAGTTGCAAACAATGTCCTTTTCTGAATTATTGTCTGAATTGTATGATTTCGTTTGCATCGAGGCATTCCAGGGAATGGTCACGCCTCCTCGCCTGCTCTGTCGAGCCAAGTTGTTCACGAGGAGATTCCTCTATGGCAAAACGGTACCTACGTTTTCCGACCTGTCCGGCAGGCGGTCGGCAGAGGGCGTGAGGAAATTGGCGGGGCCACCGATACCATACGCATGGCATGCTTTTAGCTGTCACCGGGTTGGTAGCCCTTGTGGCCCTTGTAACCCGGAAACCTGACCTTTCTCTTGTTGACCCTGATCTTGAGCGGACTTCTTAGTTGGCCTCATTCTCACCTGGTTGTTCTCACTCTATCCAATCATGAGATGAGAAACAATCTTGTCCGCCACCAGTTTTCGGAACATAAGGACCACGCCTTTTGTCGAATTTGGACCCCAGAAATCATCCACTATGCCATAACCATACACTTTCTTTGAATTCATACACAATGCGGCCTACTCAGAGAATTGTTTATGTGGCGAGATGAATAGAACAAGTTCGAAATAGAAGTTCCACTTTCTATCGTTGAAAGGTGCACATGGATTTATGTGTTATGCCGAACGAGGCGTAGTTGGTGAACAGGTAGAAGTCGCGAGGCAGGACACGATTTACGATTTGCGACACTTGAACAATTCATAATTTGCAATAAGTGTACTTCAATGACAAGTGTCGAAAAGATCGAACATATATATATATATATATATATATATATATATATATATATATATATATATATATATATATATATATATATATATATATATAAGTGTCGAGTTACGAATGAGGCATAGTCGGGGTCATTGGGTCGATTGTGACGCGTGCGGAGTCGCGTCGTGAGTGGTTGGATTCGAGAAAGGTCCACCGACAAATCAGGGGACTTCGAGAATCGACGGTTAACATGCGAGATGCTTCTTTATAAATCCAGATTCGTCTTGGTGCTTCGAGAAGTCAACCAAAGGTTGTGATACTTCTGTCGTAGAATCGCGTGAGTGGTTGAAGTTGTCGGAAGGTTCGGGAAGATTCACTAAGGGCAAGGCAGTTTGCCAGTTTGCCCTCGATCGTCGTAGTGAATATCGCGATCTCACTAGGCGATGGGCTGTTTGTGTAATAACAGAACTACCCACTCGGAAAGATTCAGGACTAGTGTATATCTGGTATGTAGCATTATGTACAGGGAGGTTAAGGAATCTCAAGGATAACCCGGACAATGAGATGTACTCCCAAGTATGAATTCAATGACACTGAGTATGAAACCAGGGTGAGCCGCCCATTCCAACTGGTTTCCATTTCAAAGAGCTTCAGCGCGAATAGATTGTGACCCATCAGTGACCAGGGCTTACATGCGGCTTGGGCGAATGTTCCGACCCACAAAAAACATACATGGCTTTCAACCCCCCCCCCCCCCCACCCCTCCAACTCGTAGTCTGCATCAGTTCAGAACATTATTTTGTTCTCAGAAGCACAATGCCTTCGTCACAATACGTTTGGGTGATAGCCGGTCAACGTTTCGAACCTTCAAGACCTCACCCTTTTCGTCCGACTTAAAATCTCACTGAGGCCCAAGCATGAAGGTCCGACCTAGTATTTTTATCACTAGAGAGCATGCTTGGACGCAACAGAGGAGACCACTGTACAGTTTTGCACCACTTGAGACCTCAGATGGCCACTCACTGATTAAATGGAAGTCACACAGACTGCTGTTTTTGATACAGCCTACCTTGTTCATGCCTACAGACTATGGTGATACATGGCAACAAATTTTGGAAGGTATCCCCCTTCTTAAGGCAGATATTGACTCTCCCACAAAGTCGTCTGGCTCCTCCCACGTGCGAGTCAACATCGTTGCCCCTCTTAACTCCCGCCCTAGGGTTTTCAACCGACCACCCACGATCTTGTCCGCAAGTAACCAAGTGTCCATCTCCTGCAGGGCATGAGCATCAGAAGGATTGCAAGAGAACAGGTCGGAATCCCATGGACCAACCCCTGATTCATGGGCTACAGAACACGAAGACATGTCGAATACCTCTTCCCCCTACCACGCTGGGGATACAACACCAGCCTATGGTTTGCAAGAAAAGTTCCAGAGCCAACTGCCTACAAGAGCGGGCTTCCCTCCAGCCCAAGACCCGAGGAGCCCTTCCCTGCGCAGTGCTGCAGTGCAGGTCACCAGTCTCCAGCTTCAGAGACAGGAGACCCACACCCTCATTGCCAAATGACCCATCCTTTCCAAGCCATGAATACCATCAGACTTCCTCCCCATAGGAACACTGCAGTGAATCCAAAGAAGAAGACACACAACCACCGTGGCCAGGTGGATTGGACTTCAGCCGCGACGCTCGGCGTGGGATACGATGTCAGTCGTGACATGCCAGATAGTCAAGCTTTCTTCAGTATCTGACTAGCCTTCTAGCCTGGATGAAAGCTGTGGAGATGCACCTGCACGCATGGCCACCAGCTGCAGCTACACACACATCAGCATCCCTGATGCAGATACCACACCGAAGTATCCTTGTCTCTACATGACATGTCACACACCCCTTGGATACAAACGCTTCAAACAAAACAACAATAATGAGAGAGGGCCCGATGATTCATGGTACAACCACAATGGTCGCTCACAATGAGGGCACCCTCTTACGAATGTAGCAGAAGGCTGCTACCCACCTCCCACACACCTTCCCCAAAGCTGTGCCAGGTAGGTAACGTTTGTTCACCTGCAGTCCCCTCAGAAGAACACCTCTGGCCCATTGGGGGTGCTGCCAACACATCACTCATGATGCCACATGGTGCTCACTAGTCAGCAACTCCTTTAACGGTTTGAACTCATTGTCCCTAGTTACTCATAGGCTTTCCTCTGAAAACAGCTTGAGGGAATCAGCCCTTGCAAGCATCGTACTGGCCAAAAATCGATGGAGCAGCCTTCATCGGGGTCTTGTTCACAAGCCCCATTCGTGTGCCCTTCCCGCAACGGCCATGCCACCAATGCCAGCAGGGGAGGGCCTCTGCAGTTCTTCAGCTGGCATCTCCACACAGAACTGGCGGGTAAGTGAGCGCAGCCCATTCAGTGTACTGCGGCGAGATCAACTGCACCACAGCCTGCCTGGACTCACAGAGCGTGGCCCAACTGCCATGTCAGCCCCTGGTAGCCCACTCGCCACATAAGCTCATGATGGCCCACTTGCCATGTCAGCCCATGGGTGGCCCACTCAGGATGCAGGACCATGGGCAGTATTCCCATTCCAGGAGCATTGGATCCTGGAGCGTGAGGCATCAGTGACGCGTGAAAAAACTCAACTCCCTTTGTACACAAACATGCATCTTCCTTGCTTATGAAATCGCCATGAAGTTCCAGCAGTTATGGCGCCTGCCAACCCCCCCCCCCCCCCCCCCCCCCCCCCCCCCATGCAGACCGGCTGCAAAAAAGTACAGCATGCCAAACTTCATGCAGCCAATCCCCACACATGTGCTGCCGCTGTGCGTACACGCAGCCACTTCTTGGTAAGGAGGTGGGTCAGGGCAGGAAGGGCACCACAAAAGTTCGCGGCGTTTTTGCCCTTCACTTCATGTGCGCCTGGTCTGTAACCATCACCGGAGACAGCTTCTTTGAACAGAGCCAAGTGACATGCCGCTGCCGGATGCTACCCGGCAACTCTTGGGCCGCTGTCTGCGGCATCCTGAGCTGTTGCTGATAGGAGTCACGACGCGCCACTCCCCCAAGCTACCATGGACCATCTCGCACGTATGACCTCGAACAAGCGGACAGCTGCCGAGAAAGGGGGGCAATTCATTTGGCATTAGAGCTGCTAGCTGCAGCAGTAACAACGTCCAGTGGCAGCGCCTGCCCATGCGCCGCGTACAAAAGCCTGCTCTCGCCCATCGTTCACAAGTGCTGTTATCTTTCCCCGAGTGCAAGTGCCTGATGATTGACGGCAGCAGGCACTCATCTTTCCAGCAGGATTCAGATGCGGACCCAACGTCAAGCTGCAGCAGCAGTCGCTGACAGCTCACACTCAACTGCACCTGAATCCCGTTCCATTGTTCACCATCCCGTCCAGACAAGGGCCGGGAAAAATCGTGCCAGGACACAAGAGAAACACCGAGGTCCGACAGAAACAAACCGACTCAACCTGCCGCTTTTGCCGGCCACGGTCAGAAGAGCACATCCCCAGGTCAGTACGGCGGAAACCGTCCTCCTTTGAAACAATGACTGGAGCGTGGTGCGCGAAGAGGCTCCAACTATTTGAGCTTCTTCGCTCACCACCAAGAAAGGTGGCAAGCGTCAATCGCTTTCGCAATGACGTTCGCAGACTGCCATCCATTTGTATCGCCACGCAAGTGAGCTCAGGGAACATGACAGGGTTCTTCACTTGTTTCCGCAACTGATGCTGATACCGTCGTTTTCGCAGAAGGGAAGGGTTCACCAGATATAGCCTCACCTATGTACCGCTCGGCCCCGACCCCACAGCCGCCCTTGGCTACCTCCCGCCCCCTCAATGGTGGTCGCCGCCGGCCTTCTTGGCAGCCTCCGCGTGGCGCAGATGGCGGATCTCGGCGGGCCATCCGACGGCGTAGGACAGCACGCCCACACCGATCATGAGGTGGTTGAGCGGGGCGATCTTGCCAGGCACGATGTACTTGCGGTTGTACTCGTCCAGGAACTTGGAGACCTCGCCCTGCACGTTCTCGCGCGTGAACACGCTCTTGGCGAACGCCGGCACGTCCTTCACCTTCATCGCGGACAGCTGCTTCGCGACCTGGGACCAGTTGATCGACATTGCGGCTGGCTGGACCGACCAACCCGGCTGTCGTTCAGAGTCTGTGCCGAGCGGCGTCGAAAACGGAAGACGGGGACGTTGACAGCGCGCGAGGCGAGGAAGATGAAGGCTGCCAAGTGGGAGCTGACTCCGAAGGACCGGGAGGGGCTCTCGGCTGCGCCGAGCTCGGTGGTGCGGGGTGGGACTGCGCCGCACGGCGTTGTCCACGAGGGAGAGCCGAAGCTGGGGACAGCATACGCAACCCATGCAGCACGGCAATCATCGGACGTCCGGACGTGATGACGCATCTGGAATTGGCATGACGACGTCGTGGGCCCCGAGGGGCTAGTCACCAACGACACGAAAAGCGAGCTCTTGATGAGATGATCCATCCATGGGTTGAAACAGCGATGGGTCCCTCGACCTACAGTAGCAGCCAGCCACCGACCGGTGTGCCAACTTATGACGTCGAAGGCGTTGTTCAAGTGGAGAGCTTCAAACAGACAATGGTCCGCCGCAGGATGGAAGACATGCTTTGACGCGCTAGGCACTTGGTATTGAACCTGAATTGTTCAATGCCCTCCTGTTGTCGAGCTTGACTACATCCGTGTCAAGCCATTGTTTCTAGGATAAATAGACCCCGGGTGTGAGGCCAGGCAGAAGATGGATGGTCCACACAGGGGTGAGGTGCGAAGCAGAAGACCATTCAAGGACTTGGATCAGTTTGATGATTTTCACTTAAAATTAGATTTATTTATATTTAGTTATTCTGAAATTTTGCTCATGTGTAAAATAGAGAAACAAGAGAGAGACGTGCTTCGGGTCTGGGGCTCTGGAATCAAGAGGCATGCGGGATGCTACATTATGGGGGGATGTTTTTGAATTCCTCCTTGATAAATCAGGGGGTTTGGAAAGTCAAGTGCCATCAAGAAATCGTCCGCACTACAATGAAACACCAATATGGTTCGCGTTAATTCTCTCGACATGTGTGTAAATTGGTCGAACCTGGTAGAAAGAAACACCAGAGAACGAGGCAACTGGCCATAATGCCCTCTCCCATTCTGTTCTAAAAACTTCCGAAGGTTGACACGCAATGGGCCACGGATAAAATGACACATTTTCCCACGTACGGTGTTTAGGGGCTCATTTCCGTCGGGTGCATAAAAC
>SZWC01004990.1:109658-120345 GCA_023375785.1 Penium margaritaceum
CCCCCCCCCCCCCTGACTATATGCTCCATGAATTTCCCACAATTGTGGTAACCTATAATATCTTTTATAGTGCATTCCTTGCCCTTGTCTGCTTCGATACAAGGTTGGTGTAGCATGTTTTTGTCAGGGAAGTGCTTATTAGGATCCCGATAGAGTCGAATTCTGCTGATGTGAAACAATGGGAGGATAGTCATGTTGTCTGATAGTCCAAGTTTTCAATGATAGGGTTTTGCATCTCCTCGGTCGCAAACGGCTTGAGGTTTGAGCTTTACTCTATTATGTCCTCATAAACGCATGTTTGCGGAGCTGAGTAGGACACGACCACAAACATGGAACTCAATGTCCTGATTCTTTTCAGTTGCTTGCTACGTAGTAACTTCTATCATTGCAAGAGTCTGGCAAGTTTCATTCAGGATGTTACAGAAGCCTTGGTGCTGGGTGTGGACTACCGTTATGTTGCTGAGATTCTACAACCCCACAATAGTTGAGGATACTATACCATAAACCAGTTTGCACCTTTTTCTAGGTGGGGCGGACGTCTTGGGGTTGTACATGATTTTGGCATGTCCGCAAAGTCAGTGCCATGTGGCTTGTAGAGCATTCATAATAGTTGTTTACACATCCGATTAGTGCACTAATCTTGCCTGTTGGTTTAGTAATGGAAGCCCATCGGTAGTTGGATCCGAATGCCCTAGCAAGACATCAACTCTCGCCAAAATCGACTAGTGAACCCCTCGACCCTGACACCGGTGATAGCGGAGGGGCACCGTGTAGTCGGCCGATGTTGGGGAATACCCTACCGACTCATGATTTCGATTTTAACTATGTTTTTGGTGGTCAAATTTCGTCGAATTGAACATTTAAACGAATTTAAACAGGCACCAAATCAATTTAGAAAGTGAATAATTTAATTTAAAGTGTGACTGTGGGTTTTTCAGTGTAGGGTGTTCTATTATGTTACATGTTCTAGTCATTGCTTTTTTCTGGTCATTTCATGGCAGGATTGTGAGATGTTCAAATTCGACGAAGCACTGTACATAAAGCGAGAGGGAGACAAACGTGCAGAGAGTGGAAACGAAAAATAAATTCATTCATGACATTACACAAGCACGTAATCCTCCTCGACCTCATGTGTGTGGAAAATTAATTTCCCTGCGTACGGTGCTGCTGCGTGCTGGAATGCAGGGTCGAACACCGTGGGAAAGTTTGACTTGGCCCACGCATTTTTTACTAGTGGCTCAGCATCACGGAGATCGGGGCAGGTGGTCAAAATGCCCATGGCTGGACGGTATAAAAATCGTTAGGCTGGCGTGTAGTGGGCCACAAATGTAAGGACATAAATGTTCACTCCCGGAGTTTAGGAATTTGTGTACATTTTGGACGTAACAAGCACGTGGCTACCTTCATATTGTAAAACCAACCGGTTGTGAGTATTTTTTCTTTTGTCCTAAACGCACACTAGTCCCTAAACTCCGTGGCCCACTACGCATCCATCTCAAGATTTTTGTGTGAGTGGCTACGTGCATTTTGGCAACATGTCCTGACCTTCGACGTTCCATTCCCGAAGGTTCTGGCAACTTTGAAAAAATCCTAGAATGGTCGACAAGATTATCACAAAATCGATAATGTTTGTTAACCCGCTGCACAAAACCAAGAAGTGACAGTGTCCCACATGCGTTTGAAACGTTCTTTTGGGTACATCATCTTCCGTGATGTGGATTTATGGTACCACTGAGACAAATTCAAGGAAGAAATAATTTTTGTTGTGCAATTAGTCGAACAAGTCCTCAACGTGCCCTGAGGGGAATTGATTTTTCACTACGAGCTTATTTAGCACCTGGTAGGCCACACACTTGTAAACAACAACCCTTTTAGTTCAAGAAAAGGATCGGCGCACCCTAGGACAAGATACTCGGCTCAATCCACTATTTTGCAAGATACTCTTTGATTTGTCATTTGGCCTCTTGTCTTTTTTTTGGATTGAGGCAATACATGGGTCTAACTGGAGGAGTTGCCTCCGATTGCAACAGAATTGTGTGGCCAATGTGTCATTCTGGTGGAAGCCCAGCTAGTGGATCTTGGATTTCATCCACGAACTCTGCCAACATAGATTTCATCTCTTGTGATGTGTCTTCGTTCATGTCATTCTTTACTTTTTGTAGCTGAGCCAAGAAGTATCAGCAACCTTGTTGAATATGTCTCGTGGCCTATATTACAGACAAGTTGGCATGGACTTGAAGTTGGATTGGTGATAATTCTATACTTGGAATCAACATAACGGGTTGTTCTCCCTTTTGAAGGATGAGGCACTTTGAAACAAAGCATATAAGACTCCTGTATTTGCAGAGCCAGGGACAACCTAGTACCATGTCAAACGGGTCAAGAAGATTGATTACCTTCAAGGTGACAGTTTATGTGTAACCTTGAATGAAGATTATTGCTTTACGAGTACCAATAATGGATATCCTACAATTTTTACCGACAACAATTTTGTCAATCGATGACTCGTACTTCATGCAAAATTGTTGGATAAAACCAAGACTAACAAAGGATTCATTCCCTCTAGTGTCAAAAGGTATGTTCCCTAGGTTTCCTTTGAATTTCATCACCATGTTGTTTCCACTCTTACAAGTAAATGGGGTTGACGTCGGCAAGCCGAGTTTGTCGTAAACACATAACCGGTACAGCAGATGTTGTAAATACCCTGATGCACCCACTTGGATCCATATCTTGTGGCCAGGGATGAATTTGGCAAGCACCTCTCAATCCTTAAATTTGACCCGGTCGAGATTGTTGACTAAAGGTACCGCAAACGTGATTGAGCTCATTGCTTTGAGGGAATTCGCTTCAATCAATATGCCACACAACTCTTGCAAAATGATTGATTTCACCACCACCAAGCATATTCGACCATGAATCTCATCCGGAGACACAAGGTTCAGTGGGTAAGATTGGTCAGCAATTGAGGAATGAGGTTCAACGCTTTTTGGTGCCATGTCCTCTCTAAAGTATCAACTTGGACCGGTGTCGTGGCATTCCTCCAATAGCATTTTCCGCAACTGCTCGTTTGGAAAAATGACGACCTCACGAGTGAATCGCCGTCGCCTGTAGGGGTTATCGAACCAAAACTTGGTTGTGCCATACCCGCCAAACTCCTCGTAACCTGTTGCAAATAGCCTCGTGAGGTACGGATCTCTCTCAACGAGTAGCGTGCTGATCTTGGCCATTAAATGCGGTCGTCGACTTAGAGCATCTGTAGGATTGATTTTTCCAGGTCGATACTCGATGTCGTAGTCAAATTTGGAATCAAGGAACTCCATCCATCGAGTTATTCAATGGTTTTGATTTGGATTAGCCTTGAGTTATTTCAGGGTGTGATGGTCGGTGTGGTCGATTCATCGTGAGTATTCTAAGTTGCACCACCACGTTTTAAGCACGTGCAGGACTGCCAACGTTTTATTTTTGTGCTCCGCATAGATGTGATCCAGTCTATGCCACTTTCTCGATATAAACGCGGCTGGTTGTTCTCCACGGCCGTTGTCTTGGATGAGAATGGCTCCAACGGCTCAATCGGACGCTTCGGTTGCCATGATATACTTGGTCGTTGGATCTACCAATCTACTTTGAGGAACACTCTGACCTTGGCTAGCGCCAAGGTCAGAGTGTTCCTCAAAGTGTTACACACCTCTTATTCGTTGTCCCCGCAATTCCACTCAATGGTTTTTTTTTACTGAGTTTGGAGAGAGACGCTGACACTCGAGCGTAGCCCTTTACAAATCAATGATAGTAGTTGCAGATGTCCCGAACATTTGTGGATGTTGGCCAATCAACAACCGTTTTCATATCTTTTGGGTGACGAAGGTCACACATTGAGAGTTTTCTAAAACACTTCTCTCTTTGTAAAATCTCGACAATTTTTTAATATATCCATTATGTTCCCCTGGGATACGGCTGTACACTAGGATGCCATTGCGGTACATGACAACAAAGTCGTTGAGGTACGGGCAGAACGCGTTGTTCATTGCTATCATAAATGTTGTGGGGGAGTTTTTTAGTCCAAATGGCATAACCGTTAACTCAAAGTAAGAGTACCAGGTGTGAAATGCGCTATTCTCAATTTCCTTAGTAGATAAGCACATATGATTATAGTCGCTTCGTAGTCGATTTCGCTGAAATGCGGGCTCCGCAAAGTTTGTCAAAAGGTTCGTCTCCTTGCGGAATAGGGTAGTAGTTTTTTATGGTGATGTTGTTCAACGTCCGGGATTCGATACACATCCGCATCTCTCTGCTTTTCTTTTGTAAAAAATATTATGGGAGCCATATATGGTGAAATATAAGGTCTTATAAACCCCTAACTGAGCTTCTCATCTAGCTGCCTCTTCAGTTCAACCAGCTACTGGTCGCTCATCCAATAGGTCCCTTTAACCATCAGTTTGCTACCGAGTTCAGGTCTATCTGATGATCCATGTTTCACTGTGGAGGTAGCTCTCGAGGTTGTCTGTCGGGAAAACCCCTTGGAACTCCTTGACGAGTGTTGCAAACGCCTGTGGTACTACTGGGAACTTCTTTGGTGTCAAACCCAACGTGGTCGCATCGACAAATATGATTTCTCTTGCTTCCCCTGCCTCCATGTGGACTAGCCACGCTTGAGCTCCGCATTTTAGGTACCTCTTGGCCACATCCAGAGATATCGTTTGGCGTTTTGTGGTTATTGCAACTTCCTCTCTCGCTTCCTATAACCGTCATTGTATCGTTGATCGCTCGAACAGAGGCACATGCCATTTTTTGCCATTAAAGCTGATCTGGACCAATCTGCTACCCCTGATCACATGGAAATTGTGCCGGTACAATAAATCTCATCCCGGGATGATTTTTTCGGTCCCTCATTGGATAAGTCCTCTAGACCGTTATGTCGTGTACATCTCCGATCTGCGGTCCAAGATGTTCACAAAGTAGATGGATGTGTAGTCTCCCATTGACGGTTTCTCCTTCAAACACCCCTGGTTTGGTCTACAAATCCAGCTCCTGAACCATGTCGTTGCTGACAAAATTGTAAGAAGCTCCTCCATCCAGTAGTACCGGTACCGTTTTGCAACTTTTACAACTCCTCAGTTTCGTTCATAGTAGTGTCGCCGTTTTTTTATCCTCATACCCCTCGTCGAACTTTGCTATCCTAGGAACCCTCATCTACGACAATGTGAGCTGCTGAGATGGGGGATCAATTGGCGCAAAAATTTTCAAACCAAACAGGAGCCTCCCGTCTACTCCTGCACTTCACTGTTTTCTGACTTCTCTTCTTTTCTCTGTGGCTTCTCCCACTTTTGGTTTGCTGATGCCGTTTCTGACAATCGTGCGAGATGTGGCCCGGCTTCCTGCAAGTCAAGCAAAGCTGTTGATTGCATCAATTGACAATGTCAATTTCCATCAAAGATGAGGTTTCCGCCAACTATGACTTTCATCCGCCATGATAAGAAATGTGGCTCAGGGGTCGCCAGCCGCTGGATTCCTACATTCGTGCGTTGTAGTCAGTGTCATCGATGCGATCAGTTGCTACGATCAATTGGAGAAGGTCTTCCTTGATGCGAAAAATTGGAATTGCTCACCAAGTGTCTTGCTTGAGGCCATTGTAGTAAAAAAATACTTCATGAGGGTGAGGTCGCTGCCATTGATGATCTCGCAGAAACACTGTGTTTACTCTGTCACGCTGGACTGTTGGAGCCTATGCCGTTCGTCAGACTTCTCGTTCAAAAGCGAGTGACGATAGAGCACACAAATTTGCTCCACGTTTCCAGTGGCGTGAAAGAGTCATGCCACGCTAAAATTATCTACTCAAGAGGTAGTACACCGATGGTCGACAATGTGAGGACTTGAGCCGTTGATCAGGCTGTGCCGGTCTCCTGCTACAGTTGGATGGTTTTCAGATATGACCTCCAACTTAGAATTGTGCCACACAAGCGCGAAGCTGTGAGGTCTATATTCTTGTTGTCCTTGTTGACCCTAGCAGCAATGAAGTACACTTCTAAACTTGTCAGCCATATCCCCACTGTTGACCCCTTTGAGTTCGCGGGATGGAATGGCTCTGGTAGTGCCGGTCGAATCTGGGGTTCATTCGAGAGTTAAGGAGTTCTCTTGGTGAGCTCTGCTTCATGCACACGTGGAATCTGAAGCACCTCCATCACTGCGTTGAGTTCTTGGAGTAGATGAATGTTGAGGCTCTTGAGTCCCGGCAACTTCTGGTATAGGTCTTCATTAATTTGGGCATGTCGTCTAGTGCCTCCTATTACGCCAAGTGTCAGACCAACAGTACGCGGCGGAAGCGAAGGGTTTGCTGAGCCCAAGGGGTCCGTCACTAGGTTGGCCATCGGGTTTGTTGGTGTTGTGCCATTCACCGTGAAGGTTGCCGTTGTTTTTTATTTTGTCTAAAGAGCGTAGGTGTTTGCGTGCTAATGATCCTCCACCGGTAGAGTGTTTGCCGAAGATTACTGCTCATCACCGGTTGTACTCAATCCACTCACCATTACTGTTGCAAGGTATGCAACCTTCCAAATGGTAGAGATATGCCAAAGACTTGTGCAAGGTTTCCACCAGGTAGTTAATGCGTTGATTGTCCCTCCAGCCCCGTTGCGCTCTGATACCAAGCGTTACACCGATCAGGACATGTGAAATTCAGATGGATGAGGTGGGGGAAAAAAAATTGATTTGAGGATTTGGGACAAATGGATAATGTGTATTAATTAGTAAGTGCGCTTTGATGATAAGTGTCGAGTGAGTCAAACACATACATACAATGCCGGGAATGAGAATGAAGCACATGTTGGATCCTTGTTGCTCGAACCAAGCGACGCGTGCAAGGTTGCGCCGATAGTGGTTGCTTCAAAAAGCTTCACCGAGAAGTCGGAGAACTTTGAGAATATTGAGGCATGTCTTTATAAAGACATGCCCTGATATTATAAACATGCCTTTATAGTCTAGCGCCATTGAGAAGTCAACCGAATCAAATCAAAACATTGATACGGTTTGTGATACTTCTGTCGTTCAGTCTAGAATGTGGTCAAAGTTTTCAGAAATTTCTGGGACGGAATACCCCCGGCTTCTTGCCGAAGGGGGCTACGGCTAGATGTCCTTGTGTTCGACTCGGCCCAGGGCACGGCGTGGGTGGTGGAAGTCACCACGGTGGACGTCCAGTCGGACAAGGTGAAGGAGGAGGGGCAAGCTATTCCGGTGGCGGAGGCCGCCAAGGAGAAGCACTACAAGGCCGTCCTTGCGCAGCTGCCGGTGTACCGGCTGTGCACAGTGGCTTGGGAAACCTTCGGCTGTCTTGGCCCGGATTTTTGGCACTTCATCCGTCGTTTGGCGGCGTTGTGCCTTGAGAGAAGTCGGGGCAGGCGCAGCGAGGCTGACCAGTCGGGGTGGTCGGCGTGGACGGTGTCCTTGTTCGCGTAGCGGCTCTCCGTTGCTGGGATTCGGCAACAGTGTCATGTGCTCTGCGACTTCGGCTTGTGCGGTGGAGGACTGGACCCTGCACTGGGCAGTGTCACGCCTGTTGAGCTGCCGCGGCCGTGGCCCCTTGGCCCTGTTATGGTATCTGACCTCTGCTACACTATGCCGTTGTACGGCGAGGAGAGTCTCCTCAGTCCTTGACGCTTGTTTAGTTGCTTTTCCTCTCCTCCTTCTTGTGCAGCGGGTGGCGGCTTTTGCGTGCTTTCATACCCCGATGATGTTCCGGTCAGGGGCGGCATTTGCATGTTCCTTCTCTTTAACCAAGATTTACCTTAAAAGAAGAGTATTCATTCCACATATCTTGATCCAATCATACGGAAATTGTAACGGGCCGTGTCTCCAGCTCCTGCTCTGAAGTCGTCGTCGGAGTTCGCAGAATGGCGTTCTCAGTCCGCGTCAGGGGTTTACCCCCTTCGCGAGACTGAGGGGCAATCGTCATCAACGACCCAGAGCAGGGAGACTCGAATATTTCGAGTCTCCAGAGGCCCATTTCCGTTTTTAACCAAACCCCTGGTTTTGGGACCCAAACCGGGGGTTTTTACCTCGAACTCGTGTGTTCGCACGAGTTATATCGTTTGTTTTACGTCGAAGTTCGTCATAAATGAACTTCGAGTTTCTTTTTGTCGTTCTGGTGCGAAATCGTCGCGTGCGAGGCACGCTGGCGATTTCGCGCCAGCAGTTTTTGTCCTCACTCTCGCTCCCTCTATCCCTCATCCTCTCTTGCTCATTTGCAAGGACGGCGAGGGGGGGACGAGGGCACGAGGCCACGAGGCCTCGCCCTCGAGGCCCTCGTGGCCTCTCAGCCGCCGACCCGGCTGAGGCCGCGATCGGCGGCTGGCGGCTGGCCGGCCGGTGGCCGGCCGGTCACTTGGCCGGCCGCCGGCCGTCCAGCCGGCCGGCAGCGAGCTGGCCGACGGCCAGCGAACTGCTGGCCGCCGGCCAGCCCTCGCTGATGCGAGGGGTGGTGCGCAACCACCCCTCGCATCGGCGAGGAGGGAGGGCCGAACCGGCCCTCCCGCTACAAAAATTTCTCACCCAAAAAAAACAAGCGGAATGCCGGAGGTCGGGACAGGTAGCCAAAATACCCTCGGCTGATCGGCTTACGGTGGGCCACGAATGTAATGAAAAAAGTGTGGTTGGATTCTCCAAAACGCTATAATTTTGTAAACCGCACCTTTATTTTCCCGGAATTCCCCAACTTCTTGGCGGATTTTCTAGAAGCATCCACTCAAGTCGTGACATAACACACGGCGCTTGGCTCGAGCACCAAAGACCCAGCTTATGCATCCTTGTGATTCTCATCCATGTATATATGCGCTCGACTAGTCCGACACTTGTCATCTAAGTACGCTTGCACCTCAATTATCCATTCATCCAAGTCCTTGAACCATCCAGTGCTTCGGACCTCATCCCTTTGACCCATCCATGTTCCACTCGACATAACGGCTGTTACGTCCCTGACGTGCACGAGTCCCTAAACTCCGTGAGTGGGTGTTTTTGTTACTATATTTCTGACCGACCACGCATCGACCTCAGGATTTTTACGCTGTTTGGCTGAGGGAATTCTTGCCAACTGCACTGACCTCCGGTGCTCCGTTCCATAAGTTTGTGACAACTTTTACCACCTTCTCGAAGGGTCGACAGAAGTGTCGCAAACTATATCGGTGGTTTCTATAGTTTAGTTGACTTCTCCATGGCGCTGGATCTTCATAAGCCGTACCTCCATATCCTCAAAGTCTCTTGACTTCTCGGTGGAGCTTCTTAAAACAGCCACTCAAGGCGTGACCTTGCACATGTCGTTTGGCTTGAACGGCGAGGACCCAACATATGGCTCGTTCCCATTCTCGGCATTGTATACATGTGCTCAACTCACTCAACACTTGTCATTGAAGTGTACTTATTGCTCAATACAAGATACCCATTTGAGCCAGATCCTCAAATTATCCTTTATTCCGCACCTCATCTCTGTGAACCACCTAACACTTGGTATCACAGAGCAGTGGAGCTAGAAGGGCAGCCGATGCATAAAATATCTGGAAACAACCTTGCACGAGTCCTCATCATATCTCCACCATTATAAATACTGCAGAATTTACAATGACAACAATGAATGGATCGAGCGCGACCGGCAACGAGCAGCAGTCCCCAACAAGTACTCCAGCGATGGAGGATTAGCAACGTGTGAACACCAACACACTCCAGACAAACCAGACAGCAGCGGTTACCTTTAAGGTAAATGACAAAACACGGATGAACCCAAACGCAAAACCGGTAACGGACCCCTCGGGCTCGGTGAATCCTTCGTCTCTGTCGCTACCCGTCGGGTTGACACCTGACACGATGGGAGGCAGTGGCCGACAAGAACGAGTCAACAAAGACCTATATCAAAAGTTGTCAGGACTCAAGAGCTTAAATGCCCATCTTCTCCAACAATTCAACATGGCAATGGGGGAGCTTTGGATTTCTCGTGCGTGCGAAGGAGTGCTCACCAAAAATATCTACAATGATCAGATTTGACCGGCACTCCCCGGGCGGTTCGATCCTGCGAACTCCAAGGGACTGACGGTCACAATGAGGCTAACGAGTTTGGAGGTGTGATTCATTGCTGCTGGGGTCAACAACGTCGATAACAAATTTGACCCGCGGCCTCGTCTTTGCGTGGCACTCACTCACTCACTCATTCACTCACTCATCCACTCACTCACTCACTCACTCACTCACTCACTCACTCACTCACTCACTCACTCACTCACTCACTCTCATACACACACACATACACACACACACACACACACACACTCACTCACTCATATACACACACATACTCACATACACACACACACACACACACTCACTCACGCACTCACTCACTCACACACTCACATGCTCACACACTCACACACTCGCACACTTGCACACTCGCACACTCATACACTCACACACTCGCACACTCACACACTTGTGTAATCACACACTCACACACTTGCACACTCACAGACTCGCACACTTGCACACTTGCACACTTGCACACTTGTACACTCGTACACTCGCACACTCACTCACTCGCACATGCACTCACTCACTCACTCACTCACTTACTCACTCACTCTCTCTCGCACACACAAACACACAATACACACACACACACACACACACATACACACACACACACACACACATACACACA
>SZWC01004990.1:123066-130566 GCA_023375785.1 Penium margaritaceum
CAGGGAATTGTGACCAAAACTGTGTTTTTGCCACTGTTTTGTCCTGCTAGAAAAATAGCGCCGTTGTGCGCCGAGTGTGTGTGTGCATCCACTAGGTCCGTGGCACTATTTAGGTTGGCCAGACCTCAGTTGTCATTTCTCTCTGCACATTTCAAACATTTGCAGCTTCTGACACTTGTGTTTGTGTCCCTAGCCAACCCCTTGCTGTTCTCACCTCCACCTGTGTGTGCTAGTGAGTTAGCTAGCTGGCTTGCGTTGCCACGCTAGCGACAGCATTGCTAGGAGCTGTCTTTCATGGTATCAGAGCAGCGATCCAGTGCTCACATAGCTGCGCAGCAGAGACACAGCAGCCGCAGAAGTCGTGAGCAACCGCAGCCGTTGCCTTGAGTAGCAGCAGCAGCAGTGCCCACGGTCTCAGCGGGAGGTCCTGGGAGGGCCCACCACCACTTCGACCATTTTTCTTAAAAATTGCAGTCGTTCAGCGGTCGTTCCACGGTGCTCTACGGTGACAAGGCCTCCGCGGCGGGCGCGAGAGCCGCGCGACCGCGTCGGAACACGCGTCAAGTGCCGCGGAGACACTCGGTGTTCCGACTTCGTCATCTCGCGGTGACATCGCCACTGCAGATCCGCAGTGTTCCGCGGATCCGCGCATCTCCGCCACGGCACCTCCGCTGCCGTTCCGGAACACGACAGTGCCGCTCGCCGCAGCTCCGCGGTCGCAAGTCCGCGGCACACCCTTCGCTTTCGGAACGCCATCGCTCCGCGGTGGGTGCGGAACGTGCTGACTGCGGAACCCCAGCAGCTCGCGGCATCCCGCCGCGTTCTACATCTGCACGACCGGAAGTCTGCGCTTAACCGCGGAACCCCCGCGGTGCTAGACCTGACCGCGGTGGTCAGCGGTAAAAATCGCGGTAAACCGCGGTGCTCCGCGGTAATCCGCGGTAGTCCGCGGTAATCCGCGGTAATCCGCGGTAAATTACGGTGAGCTTCCGCGGTGAGGTTCACCGTGGAAGGTATCCGCGGAGACGTTCCGTAGAGGAGTTCCGCGGGGAGGAAGTTCCGCAGAGGGGAGGTTTCGTGGAGAGGCTCCGTGGAGGACTTCCGTGGAGGGGAAAACCAGGGGAGGAAACCGGTCGCCATGCCGAAGCAAACCTCCTCCAGTGTGGCTGCCGACGCAGCTGCCGAGGCCAGCGCCGTCAGCGGTCAACGTCGACCACCGCCATCATCACCACAGCGACAGCAGCAGCAGCAGCAACAGCAGCAGCCGCCACTACAGCACCAGCAGCCACTGCAGCAGTAGCAGCAGCGACAGCAGCTGCCCCCGCCGCAACACCAGCAGCCACCGCTGCAGCAGCAGCAGCGGCGGCGACTGAGCCCGACGACATTAGCACGTCAAGTGCGCGCGCTGGCGGACCTACAGGCGGAGAGCCGCGATACCTTGACTAGGCAGGTTGCCGAACTACAGGATATGGTCAGGAGCTTGTTGCCCCAGCAGCAGCAGCAGCATCCGTCGACTGACCCGAGCGAGGACCATCTTGCCCACGGCGGTAATGCTGATGAATTCGTGATGAACCTCTCCGACTTCGGCGAGGAGGACGAGGAAGAGGTGCTCCGAGCGCGCCTCATCCGCCTGGAGGCGTGTCGCAGAGCGCGTGAGGCCAATGCAGCCCTCCAGGGCACCAACTCCAGCACCAACGCCGACCCGAGCTCATCTCGCCGCCCACTGAGCTTTGAGGAGCTAGCTCTGCGGGCCCGCCTAGGTAAGGGAATTGCCTCCTCAATGCCTGGCCCCGTAGTGGCTTCGACCGTTGCCCTGCCGACGGTCAAGCCACCCAAGTGGTTTGAGTCGGACCCGCCCGTCTTCCGGACTGGGAACGACTTCAAGTCTTGGGAGCCGCGCTTTCGCATGTGGGCCATGAGCGAGGGAGTCCTCCCCTACTACCTCGCACCATATCAGGCGTCTGACCCCGCTCAGATACACATGGCAGTCCGCGCAGCTTCCGGCCTGATGAAGGCCGCCCCGGACTTCACCAAGGACTTCAGTCGGTTCCTTGGCGATTCGCTGACCGGCTCAGGAGCTGACCCTTGCGCGGCGTGGGCACTGGCCGTGACTCTGTTTGAGGGCGCCACCTTGGCTCTGACATCCCAGCGCCTCGCCGACTTCAACTTCCTCTGCCAGACTGCTCAGGATTCTGCAGCTGACTACTGGCGCCGGGCGATCCAGCTGTACGAGGATCTTGGGGACGACGCTCCTGCGCAATACTCCGTCCTCCAGATTATCCTCTACGGCATCCACCCCGACTACGCGCGCGTCTTCAGCAACTTCGACCAGACACTGCTTCGCGACATGGTGAGCGACGGGACCCTGCTGCGCTGGGCCACTCTCCACTTTCTGGATGTGGCAGGCATGGACGCCGCGAACCGCGCTCGCCGCAGCACCGCTTCAGCTGCAGTTGCCGCCGCGTCTCCCTCCCCGCCGTCTACAGCAATGGCGGCTCCAGCTCAGGGGAGGAAGGGCCGCAAAGCTTCGGGTGGTAGTTCCAGCGGCAGGACCAGCAGCGGCACCAACACTGGCAGTGTCAGCCACAGCAGCAGCGGCGGGAGCAGCAGCAACAACAGTGGCAGCAGCAGCGGCTCTAGCAGCACGACGGGACGCCGCCTCGTGTGCTTCAACTGCGGTGGTGACCATCGCTATCCCGACTGCACTCGCCTGACAGGACGCCCACTGGATTGGGCCAAGGTCACCCGTGGGCTGCAGCAGGTGCACGAGGCGCGCATGCGCCAGACGTCCGGTGCGACCGCCCGCTCGGCAGCCACTACCGTAGCCGTCCCAGAGGAGTCCGCCGCCACAGCAGGCTCCTCCGCGGATCCTCGTGACCAGGCGCTCGCCGAACGCGACAAGACGATCGACGAGCTTCACCAGCTTCTCGCCCTGCGCTCATCTCACGGAGGTGCGAGTGAGTTGACTGAGTCGAGGGGTCCTACTGCCTGTGGACTGTCTGTGTCATTGCGTGATGATACCTATGGTGGTGCCCATGCCCAGCCATGTGCGCGTGACGGACCCGATGACGTGTCTTGGTTGCATGCCTCTCATGTCCGCTCCGTTGCTCGTCTTGCCGCGTCGCCTGCCGAGCGACCTGCTGCCGCGCCTTGTTCCGTCGCCGAGTGCCACGTTGCCCCTTGTACACGGGTCACAGATGCCACATGGGTCGTGGACTCTGGTGCCACCCATCACATGACGTGTCGTCGTGACGCCTTTGTCGTCTTGCATCCCATTGGCGCTGTTCGCTCTGTTCACACTGCAGCTGGCCATGAGGTCCCAGTCCAGGGTGTTCGGGTTGTGCAGTTCACCGGGCCAGCTGGTCCCGTATACATCTCCGACATCCTTTTTGTCCCTGATCTGGAACTCAGCCTGCTGTCTGTCCGTGCTTGCACCAAGATGGGCCTCGGTGTCACGCACACGGCTGCCGATGCTCGCATCTTTGTGCGCGACACCGAGGAGACCGTTCTCAGTGGGACAGTCGTCGATGATCTGTATCACATTGATGGGTGCTCTGCGAGTGCACCCCCTTTGCCTCCCTCTTCCGCTGCCCGTGTTTTCATCGCTGGTGCTTTGTCCCCCGAACACCACCGCCTCCTGCATCGACGTCTTTGTCATGTGCACCTGGGGGCTGTCGATAGGCTGATCCGCACTCAGCCTGCTCTTGGTCTTGATGCAGCGTCCTTCGAGGCGCCGCCCACGACCGACTGTCTGGCCTGTGCTGAGGGAAAAATGCACCGGTCTACTTATCGTGCGTCTGTCTCCAGGGCTCGTCGGCCCCTGGAGCTTGTCCACTCCGACCTCATGGGTCCGCTCCCTGTCGAGTTTCAGGAAGAACGCGGTCGCTACGTCCTGACATTGACTAATGACTTCACGCGCATGCGCTGGGTCTACAGCCTGCGTCAGAAGAGCGATGCAACCATTGCGGTCCGCATCCGGCTGGTCATGGCCGAACGCCAGTCTCCCCACCGCCTTCAGACCTTTTGCTCGGACCGTGGCGGCGAATACCTCGGTGACATGACACGCTCCTTCACCGAGCTCGGTATCTTTCACAACCTCTCTGCTCCCGCCACCCCCCAGCAGAACGGTGTCTCCGAGCGTTGGAACCGCACCATGGAGGATGCGGTCCGCGCCATGCGCGCCGACAGTGCCATGCCTGAGGCCTTTGCCTTTGAGGGAATGGCATACATGACCTGGGTGTGGAACCGCATTCCCCACGGTCCCCTCCCAGGTCAGCGCACGCCCTACGAGTTGTGGTATGGGCGTAGAGCGGACCTACGCCTCGCCCGTGTCTGGGGTTCCCTTGCCTGCGTCTGGTTCACGCCGAAGGAGCAGGGGAGCAAGCTCTCTCCGCGGGGCCACCTCTGCGCCTTCGTTGGCGTCGCCCCGCGGTCAAAGGCCTGGCGGTTCTGGGACCCCGAGCGCCGCCGCATCGTGGAGTCCCATGACGCTGTCTTCTTCGAGCATCTCGCCTTCCGCGACCTTGCTTGCATCCACACTCTGAGTGCTGCTCATGCCCCTGGGTGTTCCGGTCCCCGTCGTGTGGGGGAGGCTCCTGGTCCGGTTGGCACAGTGCCCCCGTCCAGTGCGGTCACTCCGTCGCCGGCACCCCCGGGGCTGTCCCCAGCGGTTGTGCCCACCGGCACCCCCAGCCCCGCCCCGTCTGTGGCTCGCTCCTCTGCCCTAGACTCTCCGCGCTCGCCTGTGTCCGCGTCTGCGTCCGATTCTGCCTCCGCGTCTGCGGCTCTGCCTGATCCTGCGTCTGCTTCCGCGTCTGAGGCTCAGTCTGACCCTACGTCCGCATCCGTGTCTGGCACTGAGCTGTTCCCGTCTCCGACCGTAGACGCGCCTGCGTCTATCGTGGGCCTGTCCCCAGCTTTTGATGCCACACCAGCCTCGAGTGGCACGCCTGCCGTGCGGACCACACCGGCATGTGAGTCATCAGCGCCCTCTGCTCCCGCCCCGTCATACCCTTACACACGGGCACCCGGCGGACGTCTCCACCCGCGTCCCACGCGCAGCGTCGTCAGCGGTGATCCGGGCACAAAGGCCCTCGGCCTGAGTGCGCACGGCCTTGCTGAGGTTCACCCTGGCTGTGCCACTAGTGCGGCACTACTTGCTCATGAGCGCAGTCTTGCTCGTGACGCCGCTGAGTCCATGGTGACGGTCGACCCTCCCTCTGCAGCATATGCCTTGGCTACACGGAGTGCACTAGTGCTGGCTCCCGATCCCACCAGTCTGCCTGAGGCCTTGTCGGCCCATGACGCTGAGCAATGGCGCACTGCCTGCCAGGCTGAGCTTGATGCCATCCGCGAGCACGGCGTCTTTGAGCTAGTGGACTTGCCAAAGAACCGCAAGGCCATCAAGGCCAAGTGGGTTCTACGCAAGAAGCTTAAGCCAGACGGCACTGTGGAGCGCTACAAAGCGCGCCTGACAGCAAAGGACTTCTCTCAGGGTCCTGGTGTGGACTACACCGAAACCTTTGCCCCAGTTGGGCGGATGACGACCACACTCACGTTGCTGAGCCAGGTGGCACAGCACGACTGGGAACTCCATCAGATGGATGTCAACAACGCCTTCCTAAATGGGGATCTTGAGGAGAAGATTTACATGGTCCAGCCACCTGGCTTTGAGGATGGTACCGTTCGCGTGTACCGGCTGCGGAAGGCCTTGTACGGCCTGAAGCAGTCACCGCGCTGCTGGAACCAGGAGATCACCAGCACGCTGAGACGCGCTGGGAACGTTCAGAGTGATGCTGACCCATCCCTGTTCATCTCACAGTCCCCAGCACCGCTCGCTGCCATCCTCGTCTACGTAGACGATCTTCTGATCGCCTCGCCCGACCTGGGAGTAGTGAATGCTGCCAAGGCCGTTCTCTCCTCGGCCTACAAGATGAAGGATCTTGGTGAGGCCTCTGACTTTTTGGGGATGGAGATCGTGCGCAACCGTGTTTGTCGCACATTCCGTGTCCATCAGGGACGCTACGCAGAGACCGTGGGGGAGCGCTTTTCCGACCTCCTCGCGGCAGTCCGCACGGCCTCCACGCCCATGACCCATGAGGGGCAGGCCGCCCTGAAGGTCGATGACCCAGCGGACCTGGGGGAGCCAGTTGATGTGACCCTGTACTTGCAAGTTATCGGCTCGCTCATGTACTTGGCCACCACAACACGGCCCGACATTGCCTTCACTGTCAACCTGCTCGCCCAGTTCTCGCAGGCTCCGCGCTAGCGAACACTGGAGGCCGCAGTCCGGTGTGTGCGCTACATTTTGTCCACCGCACGCTTCGGCCTGTGCTTTCGCGAGCAGGTTTCCGTTGTGCTCGATGGGTACACAGACAGCGACTGGGCATGGAGTCCAGATGGCAAAATCCGCACCGGCTACATCTTCCTCATTGGAAGCACTGCAGTGTCCTGGCGAAGTGGGAAGCAGGGCTGCATCGCACGCAGTACTGCTGAGGCAGAGTATGTTGCCCTAAGCACCGGTGCAGCGGAATATGTCTGGCTCGTCCGTCTGTTGCGTGAACTGCGTCAGTCCATTCCCCCCGTGGTTCTCCAGTGTGACAACATGAGCGCGGAGGCCATCGCCAAGAACTCAGGTGTGTTCCATGCACGCAAGAAGCACATCAATGTCGAGCATCACTTCGTGCGTGACCTGGTTGATCGTGGTGAGATCCGAGTCATCCACGTGAGCACTGACAGGCAGTGCGCGGATTTTCTGACCAAGGCTCTGGGTCGTTCAAAGTTTCATGCGGCCACTCGTTCCGTTGGACTCTGCCCCATCCTTGTTGCAGGTTGATTCCTCGTGTGCCACCCTATATGTGCTGTGCCTACTGCTTGTAGCGGTTGTGCGTTTCCTGCTCTGTACAGCGTTAGTGTCTGCATGTGCATGGACGTGTTTCGCCCTCCGGTCATGGGTGAGTGTTGTTGTGTGTGTCGTACACAGCTTACGGTGACCCCTCGGCTCATGTCCATTCACGTGCAGATCCCTGAGACTGGCGACGGTGGCAGCAGGCTGGCAGCCGGTGGCGACGGGCGCCCAGAATACTTCCGTATTTTGTAGACTCCTGCTGTGTCACAGCACGTAGGCGTGCAGCCTATCAGGATGTAGATCTCGTCGACGTGGCCGTTCTGGTTCAAACGGCTCGTCGTTCTGACGTGTCTGCAGGGAATTGTGACCAAAACTGTGTTTTTGCCACTGTTTTGTCCTGCTAGAAAAATAGTGCCGTTGTGCGCCGTGTGTGTGTGTGTGCATCCACTAGGTCCGTGGCACTATTTAGGTTGGCCAGACCTGAGTTGTCATTTCTCTCTGCACATTTCAAACGTTTGCAGCTTCTGACACTTCTGTTTGTGTCCCTAGCCAACCCCTTGCTGTTCTCACCTCCACCTGTGTGTGCTAGTGAGTTAGCTAGCTGGCTTGCGTTGCCACGCTAGCCACAGCATTGCTAGGAGCTGTCTTTCAAA
>SZWC01004990.1:146770-163118 GCA_023375785.1 Penium margaritaceum
GAACAGAAACACACTTCTACGCACTCACGTTTCAAGACGCGGCCACCAATCTCGAACTTGTCAAGCTGCCGCTTGGCTTTCTTCCGCGCCATCACGCGCTGCCGCTTCCGCGCAGACCCCGAACCCGCCGTGGCTGCTGCTGCTGCTGCTCCCGCCGCAGCGGCGCCCCTCGCAGGCGCCAGCGTCCGCTGCTGTTCCTCACCCTTCGCTTTTTCAACGACTGCGCCACTCTGCTCCCCACTGCTCCGCCGCTTCCGCGCCGTCTTTGAAGAAGCTATGCTGGCGTTGGGACTTGCGCGGCGGTGCCCTGTGCAGGAGGGTGATGAGAAGGATCCTGCGCACTGCCCGTGGACGCGAGTGAGGGAGAGGGAGGGAGGTAAGGAGCGAGCGAGCGATCGAAGGAGTGAGCAGGTGAGGGGGCTCAGCGTGTCAGAGAGTGAGGGTCTGAGGGAGTGAGGGTGCGACACAGTGCGGGTCTGAGGGAGTGAGGGTGTTAGGGAGTGAGAGTTTGAGGGAGTGACGGTGTGAGCGAGTGAGGGTGTGAGGAGGTGCCAGGGTGGGCAAGAGCAGAGAGCCAAGTTGCGCCGCGTGGTTGGCAGGCCCAAGGGTTCATGCGAACACACAATCACCCAAAGCGAGGAGCCAGGAGCAAGCTATAGCAGCACCACCCAAGGAACCGCTGCCGACCGACGCGAACAACCAACCGGCAACGTGGGCGCCTTTCCCGGCGCAAGCAAGGCTGCCCTCTAGGTTGATCGGATGTTCGAAGATGTCCGCCAGATCCTCCTCCTTTTACAGCGCCTGCAGCTGCGGTCGCTGTCGCTGTCGCTGTGGCTGACGTTCAGCTCGCACCTCCTGTGCGCCTGCTGCTGGCTCTGCCTTGCGCTGTGGTGCGGGTGGTGATGCTGCTGTTGGTGGTCGCGGCGGTGGTATTGGTGGTGGGGCCCTCTTGCGCTCTGTCGATCAGCCTCATTGCTCCCTCTGCCCTGACCGCTCGGGCACTTGCAGCCACATGTACGTGTCTCGACCTGCTGCTGCAGCAGGGACGCTCCTGCTGCTGCCGACTCCTCAGCGTGCTGATTCGCCTGTTGCAGCTGTCGGTCTAAAGGTCCAGTGCCTGACGTGCTGATTCCTGCCAGCAGGCTGGTCTAGGGTTGAGAGCGCAACAACGAACAACCAACATCCGCTTCCGTCAATCCCTTCAACATTTGCCGACTTGCTCGGCTAGAGGCGTGAGGAGCGGACGACGACAACCACAAATAGTCACCTCGACAACGTGGCTCAAGTCGTCCAACGTCACGTGAGATCGCACGAAAGCCAGGAAGTGCACCTCTCTCCCACTCCTCCTGGTAGAGTCGTCCACGAAATTCTATTTTTCACTGCCGACCCTGGCGCATGCAGCACGGCTCAGCCCTAAGAGCGCTTTCGTGTGCGGAGACGCACGGCCGGACGCAAGGTGATCCGCATGCCCCACTGGCCGTGATTCCTGTGGAGCTTCCGCGCGATTCTGAAGCCAACTCATACCAGTGAGATGCAGTTCAAAGCGCCAACACAACCAGGACGCACACAGCTGGCTGTGGCCCGAGGGAAAGAACCCGCGCATCACGTACAACCAACGGCGGAGATTTACCCAAACTGAAGCCAACCGTCGAATCGGGTTGCGATGTTGAGCCAGGAAGTATTCCAGACGGCACAACTGAACTGAACGACCAGCTCAGTGGACAGAAATGAGGGATAAACGTTCAAATTACCTCTTTAGATAACCTTCCCATACCACAATAGCCACCACATGCTACAAATAAAACTCCTTGCATCTTTGGATGTTTCAATGTACTAAATGTATTTTTTAACTTCATTTTTCTGTCAAATGGTCATGGAGAAAAGGAAATCCTTAAATGAAACTTGATTTGAATCAAACTTTTTTAGCAATGACAAAAATCAAGCTCGAATTTCAAATGTTTCAGCTTCACTATAATAGTAATGGTATTACCGCAAAAAATAAAAATAAAAAATTATATTCATAAAAAAATAACCGTTCAAAAAATCTCATTTAATCACTCTTAAACTCTGTTATAAAAATCAAACATAAGAAACAAGGAATGAAAACCCTTTGCATCCATGATTAACGAAAATTGATAAAAAAAGAGTTAAATACCCAAATTATACAAGCAATAATTTTTTAAAATATTTAAAATAAAACATCATAACCTCGCAAAGCCAAACTCACTATTACAATATGCTTTCCAAAACCCACAACTAAAACCTAGTGACAAAACATTATTCATACTTTGAACCAAAGTACGATTTCAACCTTTATCCAAGAGTTATATATTGTAAATTGATGGCTCAATTTATGGTTCATGGGAAAATTGCTTCAAAAAAATTGGCCAAGTCAAATGAAGATATTGGAGCAACTTATAACATCTTGAAATTCCATTTTCATTTCTTAAAGAAAAGGCATTATCTTCATCTTCTCATCGTCATCTTTATCTTCTTCGTTTGGCCAATTTTCACCCATCACCTACACCTCTTCCAAGGGGTACTTTTGCCTCCTCACCTACCTCCTCGCACGTCAACACAAATCTTCTCCAAAAACCAATCTTCAAGTGTATCTCTTCACGAAGGGGTGCATTCATTAAACAACAAAAGAATGCTAATCCATTTAGTTATATCACCAACCTCAAGACTACGGACTATTTAAGAAGCCCAATTCTAATAGCTCACTGCCAACTGCTTTATCTACATCAAGCTAGTCTCCAACGCTTGGAGTTGTTTCAGATTAAACTTCAGCTTCTACCTTACGATTATGCTTCGTTAACTTCTCTAGTTAATGTTAAAAGGGTGTGTCCATTCCAACATGTGAAACCAAAGACGAATAGCCAAAGCAAAGGCCATAAGTTCGTCACTATCCATCTTTGAGTGTGTATTACTTACATGTGCAATTTTGCAAAAGGCAACGAATCCAATCACTTCAAAATCCATTGGGAAATAAACAAAAAAGACAAAGCACACCTATGTACTTCAATTCTACTACACCGGTAACCTCTTAGTTGCCTAGAATATACCAGTGGTTATATCCCCTAATTGTACCACAATCCCACATTATTTCCCCCTTACACCTGAATGAACAAAGCAATTAAGGTCCTTTTTTTACAAAAATCAAAGAGGATCACATAATGCGTACCATGTTAAGGGGAGTAAAATAATGATTCTGATTGCAAAAGGAATATTCTTATCGTGAACCTCACACTCATTATTGATATTGGTGGCATTATGGTAGATTGCATCTTTGTTATCGTCCTCAAATACATAGTAGAATAATATTCCACTCATGAATAATCTGTTATCAAATGTATATCCAGCCAAAAGCCACAAGCATATACAAAAACTTGTTAATGATTTCAATTATCTATATCATTTCCATTAATTTTTCATGACCAAAACATCCACCATTCCTAAGGGAATATTAATATCCATTTTGAGAATTATGTTTACACACTCTTTGGAAGGAGATCTATTGTTCAATGAAATATATGGCTGAGTCCAAATACAACCTTTTGTAAAATAATCACATGAAATGTGTTGGGATATACTATACTGAACTTTGATTTCCTCACAAAGTTATTTTTTAGGGCACAACTATGATTTGTTGGTACATAACGATGTTATTATGTATTTCTTTAGATGAACCTAGTCTAGATATTGTCTGTGATTTTGTTTTCTGTTAATGTATTTTCCCAATGGTTTTTTTCAACTCTCATGATTTGCACATTTCTCTGATGTCATTTGCGCCTTAACCATTCTCCTAACAATTTCGTGCACAAAGCAAAGCTGAAAACGATTCGTAGCCATTGTTTGCTTTGAGATGTGTGCAACGAGGTCTCTCCATGTTGTAATGCTTGTTCTTGGTGGTTAGTTGTATGCTCGCAACTACTCTAAAATCTGTGCCTAAAGCAACAACTGACATGTCGCATGCAAACATGTCAAGCCTACCAGCTTTCTTCAAGAATGTGACGACAGATGAACACCATGAAACCGTCGCCTAAGCACTCGCAGCACCAAAGCAAGCCATCGTCTCTTAGCAACGGCGTGGACACGACAATCAACGCAAGCACCAGCTTGTCCTTTGTCCATCCATATCACTATTGATTCATGCCATGCCTATGGCTCTCCCAGTAGTGGTGGTGTTTTCATTACCATCTTAAATTCATACATCCTCTGAAGAAAGTGTCCATGATCAACTCCAAAAGCACAAGTATAGTCGTCGCTTCCTGCTATCTAACAAAGAGTCTGATGACGAAGTTCGTGCTCATGTCAACGATGATGCAACAAAAGACGCACATGCGGCCCAATTTCCCCTTGTAATTGCAAAAGAAGTAACACATGAAAAGATGCACCATGTTACATTCAAATCCTTGATGTAGGAGCATGATGGTGGTGTTGTTCATGATGCAACAGCTACCCTCACTAACACGATCACCAACCCTGAGAATTTATCAGCACAACCTCTTCCCCTGAAAACATCTACATCAATCGATAATGGACAGAGTGGCAAGTACATGAACTGGTATGGGTCGGGGCACATCCCCATCATCCATGCCACTGTCAAGAAAACCCGATCATTCAACAAGGTAGTCGAGCATCTACCGCGTCATTACCAACTGCCACATGAACCATCCATTTACTCAAATGTCACCAAACATTGTCTTCGGTTTGCACAAGAAGGGCACATTTCCATTGTGTCCCAACTATGCATATGTTATAATTATAACACCTCATGCACCCATCGGGGAAGTAACAAAGATATCGTCATGGAAAAAGGGTAGCTATGGAGCAAGGAGCATTCTGTAGAGCAACCGTGACCAAATGGAGAGATTCTCCGGGCACTAAAATGCATGCGTGATCATGGCACTCCACTGTGCTCCAGCACCATCCGCGACAAATTATTTTTATAAGGGTGGTACTGACGATTTGAGACAGCTAAGCTAAGCTGGTCATGGAGTTACGAGACAACGACCTCCAAGAAACTTCCAAACAAGAGCTAGGCACGTGCGGAGCAGATGTTCAAATTCATTTTTATTTAAGTCCTTCTACATGGCATCCCTGACTCTAAAGTGGTCAACGGTGACAACATAAGAGTGAATGTCGTGCTAGTACCACAGAAGTTGTATGCACCGCGCCATACAAAGGTTTCAGAAAAGGATAAAAAGTGCCAAGTGAAAAGCATCAATGCATCGACCGCTAATGGTGAGATTATGCCACTACACGTAATGTAGATGGGGAAATGGAATGCATGCCTACCGTACGGTGAAAAATACACCTACATGCAGAGTAACATGGCATGGAATTTTAGCCATAATCACAACAATTGGGAGAGCATCAAGACCTTAAAAGAGTGTTTTAACATGATATTGGAACCCTACTAAGTCCACATCTACAAGCATGAGAAGTTGTCTATCGAGCATGCAAAGCTTCTCCTCATCTTACACACATGGTGCCCAGAACATCCCATGCTCATACATGGGTGTGTGAGAGGTTTCCATGGATCCTCATTGTCTACATCCCTGTCGAATGTTCATCCGAACTTAAGCTTGTCGATGAGGGTATGCAACTTTCATTAAAGTTGGAAGTTAGGAAGACCTACTCGACATGGGTTTGTGAACGTCTAAAGGAAGATGATAACATCAACATTGGCATGCGTCGCATCAAAGACGTAACAATAGGATGGATGTACAAAGGATGGGCGCATCTCTGCACCAAGAGTGCACTCGTCTACAGTGCTTTGTCTCGTGCCGGTTTTTACATCATCTTGGATAAAGCATTTTAAAACACGATGGTTGTGGTCACCTTGTGTGGTATGACAAATCAAGCAATCCAAGGACACGAAGAAGAGGTATTTGTTACATAGAATTCAATATCTATTGTACACATCATCTGTCAAGACTAATTCTTGTCTCTAGTGCACGGTCAAGCCCCCATCTTGTCTCTTGTCCCTTACCCCCCGCCTGTCCTTCACTCCTTTACCCCTTTGCTTCCAAGTCAGCGTCGAACTTGCATCACCTAGGTTTTGTACAATTAGGAAAATTCCTCAGACATTCCTAGAAGGGAGCCTATGTTCTCATCAAAACATACAAAATGTCCGAGGAGGATTGAGTTCGGTATGTACATGGAGAATTCTTAAACCTTATTTTTTTGTGAATGGGATATGAAATTTTAGCTAAAATTTTGATTAATGGTTCTGGAGTTCCATTGTGTTCATTCTTGGTTTATAAGCTTTCATTTGCTTAGAGTTGAGAGCTCTCTCCTCACAACTCTAAGCAAATGAAAGCTTATAAACCAAGAATGAACACAATGGAACTCCAAAACCATTTATCAAAGTTAAAGAACCAAACAACACAATGGGCTTTAAAAAGCCCTTGGTCTTAATGCCCCACACTCAACGAACCAAGTCGTCGTACACATACAAAGTGTCCAAGTAACAAGATGAGCACATCGTGTCTCGTTTTCCTCACACACGCACACACACACATGCAACCATGAGTACTAAAAATCTTGTACTCCCATACACACACGTCTCACAAAGGTGAGTGCACCTTGAGCCGCACTCTCACACGTGTGAGCACCGGACGCTCCACAACCTTTCATGGTGAAGTAGGAGATTTTTGGCTACATATGTAACGTTCCTCTCCTCCAAGTTAACCTCATCGCGAGCTTTTTTTTGCCCTTGACTTGTGTCAGAATTTGATCAATCTGTTATGATTACCAATCCTTTTTACCTTCTTTGCCTTCTTCTTTTGTATAAGCTTGTTCATTTCCTGCCATTGAAATCATGCGAACTCAGCCAGACATTGATTAGTCTCCGTGCTTAGGGCAATGCTATTGACAAACTTATATCCCTGATGTGGCCCGTCGAGGGCCTGGTAGTCCTCCATCTTAGCACAAAAGCTAAGCGAGTCTCTCCTTTTGACAAGGTGTAGCTCATCAGTCTCCGAGAATATCTGCTTTATCTCGTTTAGCCCTTGGGGTTGATGCCCTCCACAGGGGCCATTGCGGTTCCCCACTTTGCTCCACAGCACTTCTTGCCCCTCCTCAAACAGTGGCTTCTCCAATGGCTTGATACACCAACCATCGTATCCAGTCTTTTGTCGTAGTGATGCAAGGTTTACATTCTGCCACATCCGAGAGGGATTGTAGCTCAAATATCTGGAGCCCGAATGGTGATCTCCCGTGTGATCCTCTCCTCAGCACGTACATTGTCCTTGGGTAGAGCAATGGAATCAAATGTCTACATGTTAAGAAATTGACAATGTGGATCCCTCTCGTAGGTGAGCTTGAGTGGTGTGTATTGATTAGACCTTGGGACTGACATCCGGTAAGATATTAGTACGGAAGTCAAGAGCTTATCCCACTCCAAGTTGTATGATGTCACAGTCTAGCTCTGGGAAAATTTCAAAGTGCGGTTCAAATGCTCCACCACGCTGGACGATTATGGATGTTCCACCTCTGAGAATTCCATGTGCATGTTCAAGAGGGCCGTCATCGCCTTCACTTCATTTTGGAATTCCCCATCGTTGTTGTACCGAACCACTCGCAGGCAGCCATGCCTCCAAATAATTTCTTTGTCGGGGAACCATGCCACTGCCACTATTGATTTCTGTGGGAATGCTTCAGCTTCTACCTACTACGTGTAGTGGTCAATCGCCACAGCCATATGTTCTTCTTGATGTTCTCTTCCATGTAGGTAATAACGACGACTTCTCAATCCCATGGCTCAATCAAAGGGCCGATCTTCGGCTTCTGCTCAGCTTTGCAGGTTGGTTTCTTCATTAGACATAGCTCACAACTCTTGTGGACACTCTTTGCCACTGTGTTGTTGCCAGGGAAGTAGCAGGTGGTAGCCACCATCCCGACAAATCGCTCTAGACCAAAATGCCCCAGGAGGTGGGCTCTTGTCACAACTTCCTCTCGTTCTTGCATCACTGACACATGACGCCTCCTTTTGTGATTGTCGCTTGCTTCCATCTATAGGTCTCCTTTGACATCCATGAAGTAATTCTGGAATGTGCTATGACTGTCTTCTTCTCTGCTTCGTCCCACTCCGGGTGACACTCGTAGTTGTTGGCTAGGTACTCACGCATGTTAATGTCCTGAATAGGGTCCACTCTCATTTTCATGCCAAGGGAGAAGGCATCCTCATCGTTTTCTTTTTCCTCTCCTGTCCATTCCCATTATTTCTCTTCTGCTCCAAGGGGCTCCTCTTATCCAAGTACAGGAGTTCCTCCTCCATATGTCTTGTCCTTGGCACCCCAAGCCATGGCTTCATCATCAGTTACTTCGGTGGTCCTTGGGGTACTCTTAATATTTGCATTTGAGTCGTTTAGGTCTTGTACATCATGAAAGTTCAAAACACGTTCTATCATTGGACCTAGAAAACCGGCCTCAGGGGTGGCCGCCACTAGCTAGGTGGTGTTCTCCATCTGTTGCCTAAGAGGCTCTCTTTGTCGCAAACGACTTTGTTTTGTCGTAGAGAGAAAGCGTTTGAAGGAGACGGCAAGGGGCGGACCCTCGGGTGAAATGTCCTTGTTTCCCCCTCCCACTCTTCATCTTCCTACCCTTTGACTTCTTCCTCCTCCTCCCTCTCTTTTGCCATGTTTATGGGTAGGACGAGCCACTCATCCAATCCTGTTGTGGCCGTTTCTTGGGGGTGAATTGGTTCCCTCTCCATCCCTTACTTCCCTCCCTCTTTTTTAGCACTCAATGTAAGGGTGTTATTCTCTTCTTCCTAGATGGCTTGATGCCATCCATGGAGGCTCTACCGGTGACCTTGCTTTGTGCTTCGTGATCTTCTCCTTGTCTCTTGATGACCTTTTTGACAACGGCTTCCTTTACTACTTGTTTGAATTCTTGAAGCCTCCTTATGGCCACTCTCATAGCTTCTTCTGCTACAATCTGCTAGTTGTACATGTTGGCTTGATCCGTAATGTCTAGCTTTGCATGAGCTAGTTTTACTGTTGCTACCAAGACTTCTGATGAAGAATTTACATAGAGCTTTACCATCTTCATACGCTTGGCCAAGAGGATGGCCACTCAGTTCTTCGCATCCTTGCACGCCTTTGGATCTCCTATTCTTCGATGTGGAGTATCATGCTCTTGTAGTGAACAAATTCTTGGTGGTCCAATGCTCTCACCTTCTCCATCCACCTTACTTGATGGTGTGTTTGTACTTCACGGATGGCATATCCAGGTAGAATAGTAGGTGTCTAAGCATCCACCTGTGTTATTACTTCTTGGTTGGGTACTTTCCACTTTGTACGGTTGAAGCAGTGCCGGAGAAAGTGTCCTTCATGACCATAGTTGTGGCACCTCATAGTGCATCCCATTGGGTGAGGTGAAATCCCTCCGTGTGTCGGTGGCCTTGGTTGCGACGCCATTTTTGTACGTAACTCAGTGAGCTCGGTACGCAGCTGATCCATCTCCATGGATCAGCAGATGCACCAACTCTAAACAACTAGTTAAGGGTTCTTCGCATGCCCTTGCAAAGTCTTTCACCTGTTCCGCTTCCCCATCGCTGGAAATGTGGCGGGTAAATCCTCTCAAACGAATAGTGAGACAATTTGCCAAATCTTTGCTGCATCTCCTCAAACCTCTCACTGCTTTGCCCACATCAACATATGCAGGCGTCTTGAATTGTGCTTCGAAGGCCACCCAGGATGCAGTCACTATTGGTGGTGTTCCTCTAGCTACTCAAGAGAACTCTAATAGTTGTTCGTACCACACCACGGATACTCCATCGAGATGCATGCGCAACTAGTTAAGCTTCTAGTTGTCCGTTCCTTCGCCATAAAAGACCAATGTGAGTGTTGAATCCAACTCCTCCTTCAAGTTTAGGGCCCTCGTGCCCTCTTCTCCATTAATCGACGCAAATGCATCGCACTTCTGGCCTCCATGGCACGTGGGACCGCAATCGGGTAAGACAAACTAGTTGGTGTTTCACAACACTATTGCTCAAATCTGATCACAGGAGCCAAACAATCAATGCACAATGGAGTGATTGAGATCCCATCCCTACTAAAGCTGCCAGTCCTTGAAGCCTCAATAGTAGTACCACCGCTGGACTCGTTCCAACGTGACCTCCTCAATCATTGGCAAGACTCCAACCTCCCAGGAACTAGAGCATCCAATGCCTGGGCAACGACGTCCACGCTTGGTGCGTCGCTTGCCAACCTTGTGCACCAATGCAACTACGCTAACTTCCTCGAAAAGGGAAATTCTTCAAAATGTGATTACCTTTTCCTCTGACAACAAACTATTTACCCCTTGAAACCTTCAAGAAGGCGTCCACTTCTCCAACACAACTCTTCTCAGTTTCTCGTCACGTAACTTGAGAGCTCTCCCCTCTCACAACTCTTGGAAGCTAGAAACTAAGAAAGCAAGTCCAATGATGGAATACAATGGAACTCAGAATCAGTTTAAACTAATCTAAGTTAATGAACCAAACAAAACAATGGGTTATATATAGCCTTTGGTCCGATAACCCCACACTTGACGAACTAATTCGCCGTACACATGAAATGCGTCCAACTAACAAGGTGAGCACAACGTGTCCCGTGCTCCTCACATACACACATGCAACCATAAGTACTCCATGTCTCGTGCTCTTATACACACACACATCTCACAAAGGTGATTGTATCGTGAGCCGCACTCTCACACGTGCGAGCGTCGGACGCTCCACGAACTTTCATGGTGAAGTTGGAGATTTTGTGCCACATCTTTAAACCATCCTCACGGCCCTTCCTCCCTCATGTCTTCTCTCCATTTCTTATATAATGCATACTATTTTCATTTCCTCCCTCATTTTTTCCGCCAATCACTATGTTTGTTTGTCTTTTGTTATGTATCTCCCTTCCTCGTGTCTATCCTAAAGAAACCATACACTCCTCTTTACTCCTTTTCTCTCCCCACCTTTCTCACGACCCTCCCCTTCTTAAAATCTGCCTGTTACTTTGTCCGCCAACAAGTGATTATCATAGTATGCAACCTACTTACGACGGAAGCTCTAACATTCATTTTAATGATTGAAGCCATAACAACATCCTTCTCATTCACTCGAGAGAACATATTAGTTCGTTACATTCCTTGGATTAAAAATTTTATTTCGTTCAAGTTCACCTCTGACATAGACTACCAAAACTACAAGAATTCAGTCTTTTGCACACGTTACCATATTGTTATCCTTGATTAAAAATAGACCATGTATTTCATGAATTATAATAAGCACCAAACACCATTAAAAAAGGCAGAATCAAGAAACCGAGTTCAATTTCAGTTGTTTCAATAGTAGAATCTTAAACAAACAATTTTTGATGTCTCCTGGATTTCTTCTTTCTCAAATTAATATTAATTTATACAAAATGAAGCATTTAACATGAATTAAATGCATATAAGTTACAAAAATTTGCAACATTGACTATTTGTGTCACAATCCTTTTCAAAGGACGGTGCATATACCTGAAAGGAAAGACTACGATGAACACTTATCAACAAAGGATATTGCATGCAACGATTTTCTCAACCTATGAGATTTAATGATCTAAGCTTGGTCATGAAAAGAATGCAAAAATCATGTTATGCTATTGTCAAAGTCTTCTTTCCACAATGAATAATGCTTTCAAGACTTCCCACATATGCAAAGCATCATCATCAAATGGAAATGTAAATCTACATTTTGTGTATTTCATCATAAATATAAATTATATAGTAAATGTGAGAGAAATTATTGCCATTAAAGCCATGTAAGCATGCAATGCATGGAACTTGGGGAATTTATTATGTAAAATTGTTATCAACTGGTCAACTTACATTGATAGTTGGATCCCATTTCCTTTTACCTCAAAATGATACCTAATAACTACAAAAATTAAGTACAAAAATTTCATTTATGTACTTTATCTAAGGTCAACACATATGATTATGTCATCTACAAAAAAATTTAATATTTAGTGAGGACCCCTCTTGATATAATGTTCTTTAATCCGAGTACTTTGTTTTAATGTTGCCTTTGTCACAATTGTTATCTACTCTTAGGGATACCCTACTGATCTTTTTTTTGGATTTTTTCAAAATATATTTTTATGTTTTCTTTTCTTTCGACTATGGTTTTTGTCCCTATAGCTATTTAGGTAGGCCATTAAATTTTGTCGATTAAAAAATGATGTTCCTGACTTTCGATGGTGGTCTTGTGCGACATCGCCAATGTAGGTGGAGACGTTAAGCATGGTAGGTCTGACGAGGCACCTTTCTATTTCTCACGAGAATCTGCCTCGTTACATTGTCGTGTCACTATGAGTGACCTCTTGGTTCCGGCCTGCAAGCCAGACGTGACCTAAAAATCTTAGAATATTTATACAATACCACATGATCCTAACATCATTCCGTATTAAGGAAAAGGAAAGCACTCCACTTACCAAACTCTCTTTTTTTTAGTCAGATGGAAATTATTTAGGTGCTACCTAATTGATTTGACTAATTTATAATTTTGTTGGGAATAATTGGAAAAAAAATATTTTATATCGAAATCAAGCATCAGTAGGGTAGTTGGTATTCTTGAAGTGCATCCTCTTATTGTTTTTTGTGTTAAGTCTAAATACAAACTAGGATACGTTGATTTTTTAATTAATGTTTTTTGGATTCGTGTTCAATGCAATGAAAAATGTAGGTTATAAAATGTTGCAAGAGATTCATCAAAGAGAGAGTGATTTGTTTTTCCATGTTTAGCTAGGTGGTTTGAACTAATATTCAGCCCATCCTGAACCATTGGATGTATGTCAATTGAAAAACATTGCATAGTTTTTCATCGTCTGTCTTTGTTGACAATGAGAAACGTTTTGGTATTATTTTGGAATGACATGGGGGTTTATTATTAATAATAAATTTTTTTTATAGTTATGAAAATAATTGATAAAGAGACTGAAGATTCTCATTGTATGGGAATGGGTGTGGGGGCACCCGTGAAATTAGCCATTCTAGACAATGTTTTTCATATTTTTTTTGGATTGGAGGATTTGCACTATAGTTTAAACTAATTGGAAATTTTAGGGACAAATGAATTATCAATGATGAATTTTAGATGGGCTCCTTGTGTACATCTTGTAGTGGAGTTAGGCATGCCCCTTAAGGCCATTCATGGCATGGACAGTTTTAAGGGTTTTAATCAATGCTCTTGGTTTTTTTTTCTTACATACATGTGTATGAGAATGGGGCACAATAGGTAACATGGCAAGGCCTCATGGAATTATAAATGTTTCAAAGGCTGAACCGTGTAAACATGAATCCATGAAAGCAGTTCTTCCACTTAGGTATGATTGAATGCTTAGGTTTGCCTATGTGGCACAGTTTGTAGTGAATTAGTGAGATCATACCTTGAGAAATCATATGAGGTCAAGCCAAAATCCCATTAACAAGTTTTTTTTCAAAACAATGTAGATCAGGTGAATTCTTCTAATCGCTTTTGGTCGTTGATTACTTCTGATCTATGCAGGTTGTGAGCAATGTTGTATCAGTCTTTTGGTGCCAAACTAGGAACGAGCGCATCTACCCTTGTATTCGGTTGGCATCGCACCTTTTGATTGCATTTGATCTCCGAGTTCTTATTGCAAAATCAGGACATCCTCTTGCTTGATGGGGGAGAGAAAAGCACACAAACCACAGGTCCTGGACTGATGCCCCGCTGATTGGTGCAGACATCCTCCCGTTTACATATTTGCGATTACGCTGAATCCCTACTATTACAGTCGGACTTTAGGTTTTCTTGCACTGAAAAGGCGTGTAAACAGCAGTCGATGAAGGCGATCCCCGCCCTGACTATTGCGGTATGACCTATCTTCCTAAAGGTTCATCGTTAGTTCGGGCCAGGGCTTCGATGTTTTTCTTCACAGCTCTGCGGGGTCATGAAGGTGAAGCGTACGCGCGGGCGACCGGCCAGCCCGCAGCCCGGCTCGCGGGAGCTCCAGAGGGCAGTCGCCGGACATGCATGGGCGAAGAGCGATGCGTCGTCATTGCAAGCTCAGGGAGCAGTTTGCACATTCAAACATGGAAACCTGCCAGGTAACTTAGCTTGGCGGATGTATCCTTCGGGGGGTACGTAACAACCTCTTGCTTTATACCAGTGTCTTCGGGTGAAAGGGTTGACGTTACGATGTCCGGTAAAGCATATCTCAAATGCTGACGATGTTTATTCCAGAAGGTGATTCCGTCCGGCGAATTGCGATCGATAATTTCCCAGCGTGTTCTGCAGTCTTTCTCTGGAAGACCGCGCGTTTACTTCGACAAACTGATTCGCTATGTTCTGACTAGACTAATGGGGGATTCCGAAATTAATCAGCTTACTTGTGAGTTCGAACTCCAGATTGAGCGGTCAACGAATAAGTCAGCGGCCTGCGCGAAAGAAAACGAACTAATGAGTTCAACTAATGGTCAAGTCAGGATTTGAACCGACGCTCTGATTTTGATTTTGATTCTATGAGTCGTGGGCGGGACGCGGCGCGATGAAATCCTCCGCGAGAGCTCGCAACGGTTGCCGAAACCGCCAAAGGGAGTTGCGAACAAAAAACAAGAATCACAACTGAGCCGCCGATTTCCATATGTTTTGGAGGTGATTTTTTCCTATGTGGCATCATTCCCATAATCTGGGTAACGTCCTATCGGCGGAAATAACCAGAATCAGACGAAATGCCTGTGATGTTGATTCTATCGGAAAACGTGATTTAGGACAGAATTCTTCGAAATCTGAGGGGCCATCGACGGTCGAACCGACGCTCTCTTGTTGTGGACGGCACGACAAAAAATACTGTGCTGCGTATGAGCCGCTTGGTGTGCGAGTCGGCCGCCGAAGTCGACGCAGGAAGTGTGTCCATGAAACTCGGACAGCGAGACCCGCGAATATGAAGGAGTCCTACATGTTCTGCCGCTGATTCGAACCAAAGCCCTCCAGTTCGAAGAATCATACAAAAATCAGATTTCGAGAGGGAAACCGGGGAAACCCTGGAATCAAAATCAAAAGCAAAGCGTCGGTTCAGGGCCTCAGTATTCGCACTTGAAAAAGCCATTTGGACTAATTAGTTCAACTATTTTTCCGTGTAATTGCATTTGTGGGGTGTCGAACCGTGCTTGTCATGTTTGTCAACACTCCACCGGAGAATTGTCGTTGTGCCGCATCACAGGACTGTAACGGCAATTATGACAGGACAACGATGCGCGTGTTCAAAAGTTCAAACCTCAAACATTCGAAAAAATGAAACGACACGTGGAAGTATATGATTACATCCAAGCCGTAAGCGGCAAAATCACGTAAAAAATGAAAATTACAAAACTCCAACTAAATGCCCAACGATCAGCATGGTGGAAGCACTTTAGTCTAGTCATTCTAGCTAAATGGTCGGAATACTGAGCCGCCCGGCCCTATAACCGATTATTTACTATTTTTTTTTGAGGGAGCAAGTTTTCGACGTCGCAAACAAGTCGCAAACTTATTGGCCAGCTCGGAAGACAGACGGCCACCTCCGCCAGCCCCTGCGACAGATAGCTCCAGTAAGCAGGTACTATGTGATGCATGCGGGCTTCGAGCAAGACAAACGGGAAGAGTTCATCACCCCCGTTCCGCCGAGCGTACTGAGGGTGGTTCACAAGGAAAGTGTGTGGAGCATTAGAAGATCCTAATAATTGAGACAAACATATACCTTTAGCGTTGAGTGTGTTTTATGAGTCGAAGAAGTCAAACGCAGAAATATAATAGAGCACAAATGCTCCGGTGCCCATGGTTTCGGACGATATATCCGCGGTGTCCATAGTCGAAAACGACCCGACGGCGGTGCCCATAGTCGGAAACGACATGACCGCGGTGTCCATTGTCGAAACCGACATGACACCGATGCCCATGATCTTCCCGGAGCGAGCAAAAACGGAATAATATGACGACTATGTCCACGTTCGCTCGAAGTATTCGGTCGTCTCCGACTTGCATGTCGTAAACGATCCTCGCACCTTGACAGCCTGTCTTGGCAGCCTATGGTTTGTTTTGTCGTCTTCCGGACTGCGGCGGGGAGTTCGCACAGCCTCGAGCCAATCATGTGGACTGATTCCGCCGCGCTGTAGCAGACGTTTGAGATGGAAACTATGCAGCAGGTTGGGGCAGTAGTGTTGTTGATGCAGCGTACGGGCTGTATGGGAGACCCCTCCAAGTTCTAGGCCCCCCCCAGCTCTGTAGAGCTTGTTACTCAGTTCAACAGCCAATCAGAAAATAGCTCAGTTTCAGGCTGGCAGGTTTTCTCGGTGAGGCCTGCCAGACAGC
>SZWC01004991.1:0-10313 GCA_023375785.1 Penium margaritaceum
TGTGTGTGTGTGTGTGTGTGTGTGTGTGTGTGTGTGTGTGTTGTTGAAGTTCGTTGGCCACTCACTACTCTATGCCCTCTTGGCTCCCACATTCTGCACACACATGTACAGATTAAGAAACAATGGCCCTACCTTGGGAAGCATCAGACGTGCCCGTACTGACTGGAGTCCCTGACGCTTTCAAACTTCTGCCGGACCCAGGAGTGCCCGGTGGCACATATGTGGCTGTTGCATGACTATCAATGATTCTGTGCTGCGGTGGATGGTAGGGCTCGTACATTCTTACTGCCGTGCCCTCCATTATGTTTCTCTTGCTTTGAGTGCTTTGGGGGAGCTGCATGTTTCCCGGGTGCTGTTCCTTAGGGAGCCAACGTGTCCGGTTTCGGCCGGTCACTGGTAAGTAGCCGCCCTCGGAATATTCCGAGTGGTCGGGCTCGACCCCCGGGAGGTGACACTTGCCCACCCGAGCGTGATGCTCGGTGTGGGTGTGTGCCTACCAGTTCTTACCTCTCCTTCTCCCCCACTCACCCTTTTGTCTTGGTTACTTGCAAGTTTTCTAAGGCAAGGATTGACCGCTTCCATGGCATGTCACGCGGCTCGTTGCTCTTACTCGCCTCGCCTCACTAAACACATTTAGGTAATTACTGGTTTTAGAGCACCAAGGATAGCCCCCTGCGACACACTCGTCCCGGACTTGTGAGTGAGGTGCCGAGGATTTCCCGGCAACACACGCGATGGCTTGAGCGTAGCACCTTCTCAGCGGGCCCGCCGTCTCTTCGGCGCGTCCCATCCCTCCATCGTCGTGTGGTGCTCTCGCCAATGATGCATCTGCCCAGGCTCGCCTCTTGCACACAGTTCTATCCCGACCATAGTCTCCATAGTCGACGTGCGTGCTCCCACCTCTTGCGGGGCCTCAGGACTCCAGTGGCGAGTGATGCGTGCCCCTCTCGTGGCATGACCCTTCGTCCCGTGTACCGCTCCGCACTCTCTTGAACTCGGCAGTCTTGCCGTAGCCATTGATAGCAGCAGCAGCTACGTCGCCGGTGCTCTAGTTGCCACATCTCCACGGCGGCTGCATCTTAATGGCAGGCCCAGCTCTATCGACCCCTCGGCACCGCCCTTATTAAAGGGCAGAGGTACAGTTCCCTCGTCCGAGGACCTACGTGTGAACGTCAATCTTTGTCACCCTCTACCTTGCCTGTCTCTCTATCCTGATCACCTCTCACAGCAGTACTCTGTGTCCCTGCACCGCACGCAGTCTCTCTTTGCTGCATCACACTACTCTGCCGCAGCTGAGCCCCGTCTCTAGGATCAGTGCTCTCCGTGCGTCCCTCTTGGCTGCGCTAGCAGCCCTAACCCTCTCTCACGCTGGCACCCACTGACGACGACAACACCATGTTGTGGGTGCGAATTCTGGATCATTCATACAGGCAAGACGACACTGACGCAGCAGCTGAGCGCGAGCGAGAGGAGATCGATCGGCAAGTCTACACGCCGGACGATCTTTTACCGTCACCACCACTATCACCTAGAATGCACCCTCCTCGCAGCTCTCAACCGACAGACCCCACAGCTGCTCCTACTTCTACCCCATCTCCTATAGCAGTATGATCCACAGAGACATCGATGACACCCGAGGTGTCCGACGCAATCCCAGTTCTTCCTGTCCACACCGATTCCATAGGACTAGCAAGCGCCATCCTTGATGCTGCTCCTGGTGCTACAACCACCTTCGCCGCCATTGCCAGACCCTGTCGTGCTCCAACACACACAGCAGTTGGCCGTGCAGCTATGGCCTACGCGCATACGGTAGCCTCTCTCACCCTACTTGCAGCTGTTGCTTCAAACATTGCCGCACATATCACAGCAGCAGCAGCCTCTGTCACCACAGTAGCCTCCACTGCAGCAGACGGCACGTCCAGTGCTGTTGGATCCATTCGGGCATCCACTGTCATAGCTGTGCTGACTCCTATCGGCGCTCCTCGCGACAGCACACCACACATCACCACCAGCGTTCTTATGGCATCAGTTTCAGCTACAGTTGATGGAGCCACGGCTACGGGGCTTCTGTGCCTCACCGTGGCAATCGCAGGGTGGGTGGCGGTCCTGTTCTCCTTGGCTACAGCTATGGTCCCATCGCTCTTCACTCTTCTTGCACGCCACTGTGTATCATTGCACTATCTCACACTTCTCCACACCCCTTCCTTTGTCTGCATTCGTGATTGCATCCCTCATCATGCCTGGGCCGGAGGAGACTATAGAGGCCCTTCAGGCCGCCCTTAGTGAGGCACAAGCAGAGCGTCGCAAAACTGAAGATGAGCTTCATCAAGGACGGGAAGCACAGCACGAGCTAGCGGCCATAGTGGCTACATTAGTCATTGAGCATCTGTGCACTATTCCAGGCCTTGCTGCTGTCCTCCCCGATGCTGAGTCAGGCTCGGCCGATTCATCAGCTCCTCTCGGTGGTGGGGTTGCCAACTCATCACCCGCTCTCTCAGCAGCATCCTTCGCCCGTGCTCTTCTCCAAGCTTGACAGAAAGACTTCGAAACGCCACCACCATAGTTCACATCTAAACTCACCTTCACATCCTAGGAAACCCGCTTGCACGGACACATGGTGAGATACTCTGGGAGTATTACTCCCCTGCCAAGCCCCCGTTTGTACCTCAGCCTACGAAGACTGCTTGCGAAGTACGGGCCCTCATCAACCCAGGACCTGAGAACCTCCTTGATGATATTGGTACATACAACGCAGACCCTTCCCGCGGTACCCTTGCTGACCCCATCGGCGCCTATGCTCTCATCCGCCGCCGTAAAACAGTGACTGGCATGCTGCCGAGAGTGCCCTCACTGTCCAGTTCAACACCTTGCAGATGCGAGCGGAAGAAACGGCAGACGAGTATTAGGTGCACAGCCTGCGCCTGGTGCGTGATCTTGGCAAGGCAGCTCCCAGTCCCCTCTCCGCCTGCCTCTCCATCCTTGCTAGCCTCATTCCCGAGATTTCTTACCTGTATCTCCACGTCTCTCAGGCAGAGCTGAGCGTCTTGCTTCAGCTCCTGTGCCTGCTGATTCACCACCTGGGATCCGTTCCCTCTTTGATTTCACATCCTCGCGTCTCACCGACTAGTGGAACTCATTGCAGAACAAGCGGGTGCATCATGCTACGCTTGCTGTAGTTACCACCGCCCCCCCCTCCTCCTCTGTTACATCGACTTCCACTTCCTCCTCTTCTCAGGCTGCAACGCACTCCATTCAGGCTGCTTCTCGAGGGGGTAGTGGTGGTTCTGGTCGTGGTGTTGGTCGTGGGGGCAAAGGGCGTGAGGGTGGTTGTGGTAGCAAGAACTCGGCCACGACTGCTGCCAATGTCACCTGATGGAACTGTGGCGCCACGGTCCACTCTACGCCCAAATGCCCGGCCCCCCGCGACGATACACGTCTTGCATCCTCCATGCATGTTCACTTGGCCCGCACAGGTGTTGCCGCCTCCCCCGCTGCTGTTGTCGTGACGGTAGCGTCTTCCTCATCCTCTTCCTCGTCCTCCGCCCTCTCCACCACACTTGCTCCTCTCCAACGGACACCATCTGCACCCAGCCCATGGGGCTGGATTCCTTCACCATCCAGCCCTCCTAACTATGGTCCCCCGCCTCCTCACTACTCAGTGCCTCACTGGGCTCGTGACGATGGGCACTTCTTTGACCGGTCGTCAGATAGCTCCTCGGAGCGCTCCTCCGATCGCCGCGACAAGGAGCGCACACTTGAGCGTCGACTGGCGGAGCTGCTTCACCTTCGCTCTCAGGGAGGTGAGAGTGTGAGTAGCCAGTCACGCGTGTCTGTCTATGAGTCTCAGGTCACTCTTCGTGGTGCTTCCTCTAGTGGTGTTCAGGGGGCCTTCCCTGATGATCATGCTTGGATTGAGGACTGGCAGTCTCCATATGTTCCCCACTCGTCTCGGTGGTTTGTCCTCCCTCTCTTCCCGTGGCACCGTTGCTGTCTGTGTTGTCCTCCCATCCACTCGTACGTCTCCTGGTCTGTGGATCATTGACTCTGGGGCCATGCATCACATGACTTCTTGTCGTTCCTCCTTTGTGTCCCTTGGACCCGTTCAGTCCGTTCGTTCTATGCGCACTGGCTCCGGCCAGCTTCAACCTGTTCAAGGTGTTTGTGTCGTTTGTTTTGTTGGTCCTCGTGGCACTGTCTACTTACCCGACGTTTTGTACGTGCCTGGCCTTGAAGTTAGTCTTCTCTCTGTGACCACCCTTGACCACCTGGGCATGGACTTCTCGTCCAGCCGTGGCCTTGCCTCCATCTCTCTTCGCTCTTCTTGAGGTGTTGTTCTTCATGGTGTCCGCTGTGACCATCTGTTTTGTGTCCCGCTCTTCCTGCCATCGTCTTCCGTTGCGTCCGCTCTTGTTCATGTTGCTCCATCGTTGTCTGCTCAGCATGCTTATCTCCTGCATCGTCGCCTCTGTCACATTCACACTGTCGTCATCCAACACCTTCTTTTCCTTCGGCCCGCCCACGACCTTGACCCTGCCACTTTTGCTCCTCCTTGCACGTCCTCCTTTCTTGAATGTTCCAGCGGCAAAATGGCCCATTCTCCATTCTCCATTGCTTAACCCACTACCTCACACCCTCTTGACCCTGTCCATGCTGACGTCATGGGTCCCTTGTCCCAGGACTTCCTTGGCGGCTTTGGCTGTTACGTCCTATGCCTGACTAATGACTACTCTCGCTACCGCTTGCTCTTTGCCCTTTGCCACAAAAGTGATGTCACTGACGTACTTGAGTCCTGGCTTCTGCAGGTTGAGCATGCCCGTCTGTGGCCCTTGCAAGTGTTTCACAGCGACCGTGGTGGTGAGTTCTTTGGTCCCACCTCCTGCTTTCTTGAGTCGCGTGGTGTTCGGCTTGAATCCTCTACCCCCTACACCCCACAACAGAACGGTGTGTCTGAACGTTAGAACCGCACCCTGGCTGATGGTGTTCGCTCCTTACTATCTGCCTCTGGACAATCTCCCCTCTTTGCTTTTGAAGCCATGTCCTACATGACTTGGGTATGGAATCGTGTCCCTCATGATCCCCTTCCCTACTCTGTCACCCCCTTTGAACGTTGGACGGGCCAACGCGCTGACCTCCGCCTTGCCCGTGTCTGGGGGTGTCTTTCCTCCGTGTGGATCCCTGCTGACCAACGGAACAGTAAACTGTCTCCCCGTGGTCGTCTGTATATCTTCCTCAGTGTCTCCCCGTTCTCCAAAGCCTAGCGGTTTTGGGATCCCTCCCGTTGTCATGTGATTGAGTCTCGTGACGTGCTCTTTTTTTAACACCTGTCTGAGTGCGACACTCCCCGCTTTGGCGTGCCCCTCTCTCGGCCCTCTCGGGGTGGGGGTGGCTCTCTGCCCTCTGTGCCTCCTATTCTCCCCTCTGGGCGTACCTCGACACCATCTCTCATTGTCATGGAAGAGACGAGTTCCCCTTTGAAATCCTCTCCCTCGACCTCCACTGCTCCTCTAGACACGTTGTCCCCTCTCTCCTCTGACGCAGTCTCCTCTGCGCCCCCTGCTCCTTCGCCCTCTTCCTCCTCCTCTGCTCTTGCACCTGGCATCACGTCCACACCTCCTCCTATCCTCTCAGAGCCCCATTATCCGGCCGAATCTCCTACCCCTTCCACGCGATCTCGTCCGGCTGCTCCCTCCTTAGCAGTACCTATCCTGTCGATCCCACCAGTCTCACCTTACATTCAAGGTGGGCGTCTCCGGGCGTTACCACCTCAGTCTCACCCTGTGGTCTCTGGCAACCCTGGTCTTCGTGCTCTTGGTCTTGCTACATCTGCACTGACCGCTGTGGCCTCTGTCATTCACCCCAGCACAACACTTGGTTATTCCCTCATTAAGCAAGAGTTTCACTCAGCTCTATCTTCGTCTGTACCTAGGTATGTTGCCTCATGCTTTGCCACTCCTGGTCTCTCCCCCCTTCCTCCTAAACCATTGACTGTGCAGACAGCTCGCATGGCCTCCGACTCTCCCTTGTGGGAGCAGGCCATGAAGGCCGAGCTCAACGCACTGTCAGAGCACGGTGTGTACGAGCTCGTTGACCTTCCACCAGGTCGCAAGGCAATTGTAGCCAAGTGGGTGTACCATCGCAAACTGAATCCCATCAACACAGTTGAGCGGCGCAAGGCATGCCTCACTACAAAAGGATTTTCTCAAATCCCTCCACATGAACTTGCCCCAGTCGGCCGCTACACCATAGCCAGGGCTCTTCTCAGCCTTGTCGCTCAGCATAATTGGGAGTTTGAGCAAATGGATGTCAACAATGCCTTCCTTCATGGTAGGCTGGATGAGGAGATCTATATGGTGGAGCCGCCTGGCTTCTCAGATGGAACAAACCGAGTGTGGTGTTTGCAGAAAGCTCTCTTTGGCCTGAAACAATCATTGCGCTGTTGGAACCAATATATCACAGCCACCCTTGAAAAGGGAGGGTACATAAGGAGTGCTGTGGATCCACCGTTGTTCCTTAGTGCTCCCACCAAACCACTTATCGCTATTCTTTTCTACGTGGACAATCTCCTCATTGCCTCTCCTGATAACGTATCTGTTACGGCTGTAAAAGCCTTGCTTCAGTCGGCATACAAGGTGAAGGATCTTGGACCAGCTCGTGTCTTTCTGGGCATGGAGTTGGAGGGTGACCGTGGACGTCGCACCTTGCACATTCACCAGGCTGCATATGTGCGCAGCCTGGGGGAGTGCTTCGCCCCGCTCCTCGCATCAATCCCCACGGCATCCATTCCGATGAAACCTGCTGACCAGTCCCTGCTGCAGTCCCTGGAGCTGTCAAAGCTTGGAAGGATGGTCGATGTGACCGACTACCTCCGTGTCATTGGTTCCTTGATGTTCCTTGCCATCATCATGCGCGCTAATGTGGCGTTTGGTGTAAACTTCTTGTCCCAGTTCTCTCAGTGCCCCTGCGAGCGTCATCTCGAGGCATCATTGCGGGTAATATGATACGCCCTGTCCAGCCCTCTTGTTGTACTGTATTTCTGTGCATAGCCCTCGGTCGTGTTGGACGGCTTCACTGACAGTGATTGGGCACCTGACTCTGACGCACGCAGCCGAACAAAATACGTCTTCTTAGTTGGTGGCACTGCAATCTCCTAAAAAGTGGAAAACAAGGGTGTGTTTCTTGTAGCACCGTTGAGGTTGAGCATGTTGCTCTTGGTGGAGGCACGTGCGAAGCTGTTTGGCTATGTCGTCTGCTGCAGTAGTTGCGTGTTCCCATCCGCTACATCACTCTGCGCTGTGACAACCAAAGCACAAAGGCCATCGCTGAGAACAATGGCATGCACCACTCACGCACCAAACAGATCAATGTGGAGCACCATTTTGTTCGTGAGTGTTTTGCTGTTGGTATCTGTTGGTGTGTGGGCTTTGGCCTGACACCCTTGTGAGGACAGCATGGTTAGTTTGTGTGTGGCACATTGCTCCAGTTGAGGTTATGCTGGTCGAGACCCGTGCACCTGGTGACTTGTATCGGTGTGACGTGGAGACCCATTGCCTCCATGTGGTATGTATGTTCCATGCATGTAAGCAGGTGTGGTCGAGACCCGGACCCCGGAGACATGTTCCGAGGGTCATGAGGAGACCTTGTTGCTTTTTACCTCTTGTGTGATGTTTGGCACATGCGTGTGTGGATTATGTGTTGCACGGTCGAGACCCGGGTACTTGGTGAGTTACACCACTGTCTCGAGGAGACCTTGTCTTCTGGTTGGTGTTTATGACGGACAGTGAGTGTAGCCCCTCACTTGTCATTGCGATGATGGCTGTGTCAGCCAGGGGGAGTGTTGGTTTGTGTGGCTTCCACCCGTCACTAGCGATGACGCGGTGATTATCCGTATACCCAGTACTGGTGATATGGAACGGCGTTACCGGAGAGCATAACGACATGATCCATGGTGCGGACGTAGCTGGCGCCAGGGCACCGACGAGTGGTGGCTCCGTGCACTACCAGCTGCCAGACAGCTGCCACGACATTCCGGGTGCTTGCCGGGGTCCTTTCTGGATTTTCTGCAGACACTAGAGTTTTCTCAGTGGACTGGCTCTCGAGCCCGATTTGCACGTTTTGCATTGTCTGTCTTCCGATTGATGCCGGAATTGTGCGTGTGACCAGTTGTAGCATCCGGCTCAAGATTCTGCATCTCCAGGCTCAGACGGTGGTGCATTCGGATACCTACGCGCAGGTTTATGGCCAAAACAGTGATTTTAGGCCAGTTTTAGGACGAACTGACACTGCGCGTGAGTCACTTGCCGTGAGCCGCAGCAAGTATTCATTTTGTGTTCTTGTCAATTGTCATCTTTCCTTGCCATTGTATTCAGATTTGAGCTTCTTGACACTGTGCGTGTCCCTACCCAGACCATTGCAGTTTTTGCCTCTGACTTGTGACCGTTGTCACACGCTGACCTAGCGCTGACGCCTAGTGTCGCGGCAAGTGGTTCGAAAGGTTCCTAGAAGCTTCTTTGTATCGTCTGGGTCGCTTGGGTGGATACGCGTTCTCAAAGAGTTGACTTTCTCACGAAGGCCCTCAGTCGTAATGTCTTCAAAGGTGATGTTCACTCCGTTGGTCTCTTCCGTCCGCATGATCCAGGTTGATTGGCTATGGTGCATATCTGTCACCTCTCGTGATTCTCCCGTGTGGTTCTCTCATGTGTGTGGGTTGATTGCCTGCGGGTCATGGGGGAGTGTTGAAGTTCGTTGGCCACTCACAACTCTATGCCCTCTTGCCTCCCACACTCTACACACACATGTACAGATTAAGCAACATTGGCTCTACCTTGGGAAGCGTCAGACGTGCCCGTACTGACTGGAGTCCCTTGCGCCTTCAAGCTTTCGCTAGACCCAGGAGTGCCCTGTGGCACATATGTGGTTGTTGCATGACTTTCAATGACTCTGTGCTGTCGTTGATGGTAGGGCTCGTACATTCTCACTGTCGTGCCCTCCATTATGTTTCTCTTGCCTTGAGTGCTCTGGGGGAGCTGCATATTTCCCGGGTGCTGTTCCTTAGGGGGCCACCATGTTCAGTTTCGGCCGAGCACCGGTGAGTAGCCGCCTTTGGAATATTCCGAGTGGTCGGGCTTGACCCCCGGGTGACGGCACTTGCCCACCCGTGGGTGATGCTCGATGTGGGTGTGTGCCTACCGGTTCTTACCTCTCTTGCTCCCCCACTCACCCTTTTGTCTCGGTTACTTGCAAGTTTTCTGAGGCAAGGATTGACCGCTTCCATGGCGTGTGTCATGGCTTGTTGCTCTTACTCGCCTCGCCTCACTAAACACATTTAGGTAATTACGTGTGTGTGTGTGTGTGTGTGTGTGTGTGTGTGTGTGTGTGCTCGTTACACCTTGCCTACACTTGCGCATGTCTCGGTGCACATGGCACCTCGCTCTATTGAGTGTGCATAGAGGTACGCCCAGAAAGTGTTGTTCTTGGGTTGTTCTTCGGCAAACTGACTTGTCGCGGCAAGTCATTTGTTTGGTGCACGCGGTAACAAGCTGTGTTGTGTGCTTGTACTGCACATGATTTTCTGAGAGTAAGTGCTTGTAAGTGCTTGTCTCCCTAGTTGAGGCCCCGTTGTCCTCGCGTGTTGTGTCTGTGTTGAATAGGACTGCCGCCTAGTCAGCAACATCAGGCCCTGGAAGGCCTTAACGTTTCGAACCAAGAGACCAGAACAAAGTAAGTGCTCAAGTGTTCATGGCAGAAAAACTACGAACAGGAAGAGCTCTATCAACTTTAGCGATTGAGTGTCTTCATGCAGCCGCCAACGCATGAAAGGGGAGTAAAAAGTTTTTGGGTTCGGTCACGATATACCCAGTTTTCGGAACTATATAACTAATTCACCCGTCGTCGAGTGAGAAATAACCTAGCTACCCATCTGACGCCGCGACCGCCATGCCAGTAACAAAGAAAACAAACAAAAATGCATGGCGAGACCACATGCCATGTGCTGACGACGCATGGTATGCGGCACCCTCCGCTAGTATCACAAACCCTTTCGTTGAAGGGTTTGTGATGCTAGCGGGGGGAGGTTTGTTTAGAGTTTGAGGGGAGTTCGAGACTCCCCATGCGTTGAAAGGGAACCTGCTGGGCCCCGCTACCGCGGGGCCCAGCAGGAGCCCGCACAAAAATAAAACCCTAAAACCTCGAATGTAATTCGGGGTATGGTTTGAATGCGGTTTGTGTGTTAAAATCATAGGTTTGCGTTTACAAAAAAATATCCAAAACGAAAGAAGGGTGTTTTCGCTCGATCGCGAGGGAGCGATGACCGCTTT
>SZWC01004991.1:53789-68990 GCA_023375785.1 Penium margaritaceum
GGGGGAGGGAGAGACGGGGGGGAGGGAGGGAGGGGGGGAGGGAGGGGGTGATGTTATGCACTTAGTATGACCTCTCAGCTCACGTCCTTTGCCATGCAGAGTCCTGATGAGGCGGAGGTTCCAAAAGCCTGGGGGAGCAAACGCGAGTCCGCCGAGCAGCCAGGGGTCGCACTCCAGCCGCCGTCACGCTTGTTGGCTTCTTTCCTGGAGCGCACGTACCTTGGTCAAACACAGTTCACTTTGGTACCAATGCATGTTTGAACTTCGGTAGATTTGTGGCATAGTTTTGTCCTGTTTGTATAACAGTGGTAGTTTGAACTAGCATAGTTTAGACCTAAACTTCAGGTTTGGGCTCTTGTGGGTTTGTGGAACTCGAGGAGGGTTTATCCCTTGCCATCGAGTGGGCACCGATGAGCCGCACGTCACCGGCCGACGGGTGGGCGCGGATAGCGAGCTCCACCCGCTAGGCACTCACTCTCGCTCTTCTCACTCTCACATTCCACACACACCACTGTTTTGACCGTCGTTGGTTCCGTTCAAACCACAGTGTTGAGATGCACATGCTCATGTGAGGGAAATGAGCTGAGACATTTTTGTTTTGGTATCGGAGCAGAACGAGTCAAAGCTCGTTGCGCTGTGCAAGAGAAGCACAACACGATCCTGGGAGGTTTTGATGACTAGCAGTTGCAGCAACGGCTGAGAAAACCAACAGTTGCGCGAAGCAGCAGCGGCAGCGGTTGCCAAGCAGAAGCAGCAATTGTGGAGGCGGCTGCGCGGAGTAGTGGCTACACCAGTAAAGCAAGGGGGCGGCGGTGGTTGCCAGCAACTGCTGCGGCTGCCGCAGCCGTAGCAGCCGCAGCTGCAGCCGCAAGAGCAGTAGCGAGCAGCAGCCGTAGTGACGGCTATGCGGCCGCAGCATACACGGTAGCTGCACGGAGCAGCAGCCGTAGTAGCTACAGCATGCAGCAAGCGGCAATCGCAGCCAACAGCTGCTGCATTGGGTGGCTACCATAGTTACCATCGCAGAGCACAGCCGCCACCGCACACCCGGCGTGGCAGCTGCGCAGCCGTAGCACCGGCGGTAGCTGCGGGGAGCAGCAGCTACAGCCACGGCAACGGGCAGCAGCGAGCAGCAGTGGTAGCCATAGTCTACGTGAGTAGGCAGCAGCCGCCAGTGCGATCACGCAACATCTACAGCGTTGGTAGCTTACAGCAGCAGTAGCAACAGCGACAGCAATAGCAACGGCACTCTGCCATCAGCTCTGCTCTATGGTCTTCCTTTCCCCCTACAGGCTACGTTCCCCTCTACTCCTGGGCTGGGTGGGGGTGGTTCACGTACAACAGTGGTGCCAAACAGCCCCTCCCAGATTTCCCACGCCCACTGGGGTAGGGGAAATGCTACCAAAAAGATTTCGGCAGCATGGGAGGGGTCCAACGACAATTTTCAGGCTGAAAAAGGCCTCTCCTAGATTTTCCACGCCCACTGGGGCAGGATAAACATTGCCGAAATATTCTCGGCACCGTGGGGGGGGGACCTATTGGCCGTTTCCAGGATGAAAAAAGCCTCGACAGTGGTCCAACGCCCACTAAGACAGCGTAGACGCTGCCGAACTCTTTCGGCAGCGTCAGTCACCCAACGGCGGTGCCAACGGCAGTCAAAAACTCACTTGCAACACTCCACCTGACCCCATGCCTAAGGACGCACCTGCCGGAGTTGGCAGTACCAGCTCCACTGTGAATGTTCACACTGCCGCCTCAAACGTGGTTGGTGAAACACCATTCGTGACGCGAGACGAATCCCCGTCTAGTCCAAACTTACTGGCACGTGGCCTGCGCGAGTTGCGTGAGCAGCAGGCTCAGCAAGTTGAACAGACAGCCAAACAGTTAGCTGATCTGTTCAAGCTGTTTCGGGATGTAGGCCAGGCATTATAGTAGCAACAGCAGTAGCAGCAACAACAGTAGCAGCAGCATCAACAGTAGCAGCAACAACAACAACAACAGGAGCAGCAGCAACAGCTGCTCGCAACGCTGTGCGCAAGGGCAAGATGACTGTCGAGAGTGCCGTTGCGGCTGATGTCGATGCGGCTCTAGGAGCATTCGATGCTGAACCGTCCGACTAGCTACCCGAGTTTGACTCAGACGCAAGCCATGAGGAAGGCATGTTACGCTTGCGCCTCGCACAGCTGGAAAAGCGGCGTCGAACCCGCTCAACGCATAAGGGAGTACCAATCAATGGAGTAGGTCGTAGCAACATGCCTAGGACAACCGCACACTTGGCCCCCCTAGAGGACAAACTGCTCCGCATGAGTTTGGGGTTAGAAGAAGGTCCCCTGTCTCCATCGCCAGCGCAGGTTGTCCCGGTGGCTTTGCCGACGGCGAAGCCGCCCAAGTGGTTTGAGACCGAATCTCCCACCTACCGACAGGAGGACAGCTACGCCACGTGGGAGCCGCGATCCCGTATGTGGGTAGTCTGTGAGGGGGTGTACCCATACTACACCATCCAGTACCAGACTATAGACCCCTCGCAGGCAGCAACCGCCGCCCGCTCCGCCTACGGTCTCTTGAAGGCCGTCCCGGAGGAGTACACCCTCGACTTCGAACCCTTTCTTGGTGATCCTCGCACCGGAGCTGGAGCTGACCCACTCGAGGCGTGGAAGCTGACGACTACCCTTTTCGAAGGCACCACCATGGCGACGACATCACACCGGTTGTCACACTTCAACTCCCTTCGTTAGGGTAGACATGAGGCGCCAGCTGACTACTAGCGACGAGTGATGCGGCTGTACAGGGCTCTGGGGAAAAATGGACCGGACCAACTCATGGCATTCAACACCATTAGAATCGGTGTTGGGCGCGAGTAAGCCAAGACCTTCGACAACTTCAGCCTGAGCAGCCTTCAGGAGATGGCCGACAGGGGCTTCCTTCTGTCATGCGCCTTAAAGTACTTCCTACACGTGGTAGGAGTGGGAGCCGCAAATGACGCCCATCATGGCGCGTCAGTCGCAGCCGTCATAGTAGTCCAGACATCACGCAGCTTCCCCCCTTCCTCCCTCCCGTTGTCACTGCCAGCGACAACATTCGCAGCAGCAGCTGGTGCCGCTGCGGCAGTTCAAGAGAAGAAGGGAAACAACAACAAGAGGGGTGGTAAGGCTGGCAAGCAGCAGGCAAAGCCGGCTCGTGAAAGGCAGTGGGAGTGCTACAACTGCGAGGGAGCACACTGTTACACGGAGTGCAAGCTCCCCAAGAATTGGACAAAGATTGTGCAAGGACTGCAACAGGCGTTCGAGCAGCGTGAACGCGCCTCCACACACACCGCAGCCACGACCGACATACAGTCTCCACCAAGAGCTGATAAAGCCGAGGATAGCGCTAGTGACCTCACATATGCGGAGGAGCAGCTTGCGATCCAGGCTTGTGACATCGCCGAGCTCTGCCTGCTTCTTCGACTCACAACTCAGGGAGGTGCGAGTGTATTGATTGAGCTAAGGGGTTCCATTGTTGGGTCTGTTGAGTTCGTGATGTGTAGTCGTGATGATGGTGGTGGGGCACAGTGCGCCGTTGAGTGTGTGGAGTCATTCATCGCATGTGATGATGCTGGTCTGTCCGCTGTCTTTGCCGTATGCGTAGGTCACGACGAATTGTCCTGGCTTGATGATTCGCAAGCACGTGTTGCCTGTGCGAAGCAGGAGTCATCTGCTGAGTCACCCATGTCAACCGTCTACACTGTTCGCAGTTGTTCAGTCACGTCGCTCAAGTGTGTGACGGATGCCACCTAGATCCTAGATTCAGGTGCCACCCATCACATGACATGTTGTCGCCGTGACTTTGTCGTCCTTGGTCATGTTTGCTCTGTGAAGTCTGTGCGTACGACTGTTGAGCATGAGGTTCCTGTTCAGGGCGAAGGTGTGGTGCAATTCCATGGGCCGTCTGGGTCGTTTTACATTTCAAACGTGCGATATGTGCCTGGCCTAGAACTCATTTTGTTGTCAAGACGTGCCTACACACGGATGGGTCTCACTTTGGCATTCACTGGTGAGGATGCCACTGTCTCCGTTTGCGCCATTGCTGAAGTGATGCTTCGTGGCAAAGTAGTCGGGGACATGTACTACGTCTCCAGTTGCCCCACGTCGACCACCGTCACTGCATCCCCCACTGCACGAGTGTTTGTGACAGGTACGCTGTCGCCTAGGCATCAGCGTCTACTACATAGACGCTTGTGCCACATCCACTTGGATGCTGTAGACCATGTGATTCGCACCCGACCTGCGCTCGGTCTTGATGCGGCGTCCTTTGAGGCGCCGCCCAAGACTGATTGCCTGCAATGCGCGCAAGGCAAAATGCATTATGCCACATACCCTATGTCTGACTCATAAGCTCTCAAGCCCCTCGAGCTGGTTCACTCTGATCTCCCGGGACCCATACCTGTGGAGTTCCAGGATGACAGAGGTAGTTACGTTCTGACGATCACGGACGAATTCAACCGCATGCGGTGGATTTTCAGTCTGCCCCTGAGAAACGATGCTACACTTGCTGTGCCTACATGGCTGGTCATGGTCGAACGCCAGTCCAGCCATACCCTCCAAAACTTCCGCTCTGATCGGGACGGTGAATACATGAGGGATCTGGACCGCTACGTTGCCGAAGTGGGCGTGTTTCGCAACCTCTCGGCCCTAGCCATGCCACAGCAAAACGGTGTGTCTGAGCGTTGGAACCGCACCATGGAAGATGAGATTCGCTCCATGTGGTTAGACAGCGACATGCCTGAAGGGTTCGTGTTTAAGGGCATGGCCTACATGACATGGGTCTGGAACAGGATCCTTCATGGCCCCCTCCCAAACTCACACACACACCGTACCAGCTGTGATACGGACGTCGTGCCGATCTCCGGCTCTCACGCGTGTGGGGGTCCCTTGCCTGTGTCTGGTTCACACCAGAACAGCGAGGGTCCAAATTCTCCCCTAGAGGCCGCGTCTGTGCGTTTGTAGGCGTGGCTACACGCTCCAAGGCCTGGCGGTTTTGGGACCCCAATCGGCGGCGCATTGCTGAGTCTTGAGATGCACTATTCTTCGAGCGCCTCTCCTTCAGAGATCTGCCCACCGAAGGCACCCCGCAGTCGCATTCCCCCGACTACGATACAATTTCGCGCGTAGAGGAGAGTGGGCTGACCGATGGTGCTGTCCCGACTAGCTTAGGTGCTACGGGTCCGTCCCACCCACGAGGAGAGTGGCCAGTGTCGTCTATGCCACCTGCATTGACCGCGTCGCCTGTCCTACCTGCGTACACCGGTCCGCCAGCATCTCCTACAATACAGGAATCTTTGTCACCGTTTGTGTCACCAGTGCTACCCCTGTCACCAGCAAAGTCACCAGTGTCTTTTGCGTCGCCTACACCACCTGCGCAGGCTGTGTCACCAGTCACGTCGTTTGCGTTGTCCTCACCCTCCGTCTGCCCAGTCGACGCGCTGGCATCACCTGGCACATCGCCAGCCATGTCTGTGTCTGACGAGTGTCCACCACCTGCCCTAGCTGTACTGTCACCGGAACCAGACCGGCGTGGTGATGGTGGACGCATCCGCCCGCATCCTACTCGCAGCGTGCACAGCGATGACCCTGGGATGAGGGCCTTCGGCCTCAGTGCACAGGGGCTCACTAAAGTCCACCCCGGCTGCGATATAGGCCTCGCTCTCCTTGCTCACGAATGTGAACTTGCGGTGGACTCTGCAGAGTCCACAGTCAGTGTTGGCCTCCCGTCTTCAGCCTATGCTTTGGCCACGCGTGGGGGAGATGCTACGGCCCCTGACCCCAATGTGGTGGGGGTGACTTCAGACCCCAGCACACTTCGTCAAGCTCTGGCTAGACCAGACGCAGCACTCTAGCGCACAGCATGCGAGGCTGAGCTGGCGACTATCAAGGAACATGGGGTTTACGATCTTGTGGACCTGCCGCTCGGGCGAAAGGCAGTCCAGGGCAAGTGGGTCTTACGTAAGAATCTGAAGGTGGACAACACAAACGATCGCTACAAAGCACAGTTGACTGCGAAAGGATTCTCTCAGGTGGAGGGGATTGCCTTCACTGAGACCTTTGCACCAATTGGACGCACGACCACGGCCTTGGGCCTGCTGACCTTGGTGGCCCAGCACGACTTGGAACTCCACCAGATGGACGTCAATAACGCGATCCTACATGGAGAACTAGAAGAAGAGATCTACATGGTCCAGCCACCAGGGTTCAAGGATGGCAGCGGCCGTGTGTACCGGCTGCGAAAAGTGCTGTACTGCCTGAAGCAGTCACCTTGATGCTGGAATAACAAGATCACCGGCACGTCCCTACAAGCGGGCTATGTTCAGAGCGGCTGCGGACGCGTCGCTTTTCTTGTCCCAGGCCACTACGACCTTTGCAGCCATCCTGGTCTATGTCGATGACCTTTTGATCGCCTCGCCTGACCTAAAGGTTGTCGAGGGGGCCAAGGGCGTGCTACAATCGACGTACAAAATGAAACATCTGGGAGAGGCCAAAGTTTTCCTAGGCATGCAGATTGTTTGTGATCGCTCTCGTCGAATGCTCCTGATCCATCAAGAGCGATACGCCCTCACTCTGGGGAAGCGTTATGCAGAGCTACTCAGCGACGTGCGCACTGCATCCACTTCGATCACCCCAGACAGACAGGAAGCTCTGAAGGTTGATGATCCAGAAAAGCTAGGAGAGTTGGTCGACGTGACCCTGTACCTGTGAGTCATTGGCTCACTCATGTACCTGGCCACGACGACACGGCCAGACCTCGCCTTCACAGTCAACCTGCTCGCACAGTTCTTACAGGCGCCGTGTAGACGGGTCCTTGAGGCCGCAGTCCAATGCGTGCGATATGTCATCTCCACTGCCCGCATGGGACTTCACTACCGAGGGCAGGCCTCAGTGGTCCTTGACGAATACACACACAGTGACTTGGCGTGGAGTTTGGACGACAAGAGTCGTAGCGGCTACATCTTCCTCATTGGGGGAACAGCTGTCTTGTGGCGTAGTGGCAAGCAGGGCTGCATCGCTCGCAGCACTGCAGAAGCAGAGGACGAGGCTCTAGGCATTGGCGCAACTGAGAGTGTGTGGTTAGTGCATCTGTTATGTGAGTTATGTCAGTCCATGCCCCCCGTTGTGCTTCGGTGTGACAACCACAGCGCTAAGGCCATCACAGAAAAACCCCATTGTGTTCCATCCACACACAAACCACATTAATGTTGAGTACCACTACGTCCGGAACCTGGTGGATCGAGGTGAGATTCAGGTCATGTGGGTTCGCACTGACTTGTAGCATGCTGGCTTTCTAACAAAGGCCATCAGTCGTACAAAGTTTCTAGCGGCTGCTCGCTCTGTGGGATTGCACTCTGCCTGTACTATGGATTGAACTCTGCCTTTGAGCAGCATTCATGATCGTTTTTCCATCGTTGCTCTTGTACTGTCGTTCACGACAGAGCTGCTACGTGGGTGGAGTTGTTCGCCGCGTGCTCATGGGGGAGTGATGTTATGCACTTAGTGTGACCTCTCTGCTCACGTCCTTTGCCATGCCGACTCTTGATGAGGCGGAGGTTTCGGAAGCCTAGGGGAGTCGACTCAAGTCCGCCGAGCAGCCACAGGTTGCACTCCAGCCGCCGTCACGCGTGCTGGCGTCTCTCCTTGAGCGCACGTACCTTGGTCAAACACAGTCGACTTTGATACCAATGCATGTTTGAACTTCGGTGGATTTGTGACAGTTGTGTCCTGTTTGTAAAACAGTGGTAGTTTGAACTAGCATAGTTTAGACCTAAACTTCAGGTTTGGGCTCTTGTGGGTTTGTGGAACTCGAGGGGGGTTTACCCCTTGTACTTCGAGTGGGCACCGGTGAGCCCCACGTCACCGGTCGACAAGTGGGCTCGGATGGCGATACTTGTTCAATTCCAATGAAACAACTTCCACCAGATTCAGCGACTCGTCCATTTTTTGGGGTAATAATTAAATTAAGGATCGGAGCAATGAATGAGTCACGAGATCCGCCGGCGCAGAGTTTCCATTTTCTGCCGGCTCGTAGGCACCTCCCGGTGCTGCACTTGGCCATCCGGAGGGTTAATTCTTCAACATTCTCCCCCTTGCACCTGTCATGCCCGCTGCTCCAGCTTGCTCTTACTCATCTTCTGCTGCGCTCTCCAGCCCATCATAGCTGGTCATCCCAAGTCCGGCCACGCTCATAACGTGCCGGTCCGCTTTTGCGCTTTTGTCAAGCAATCCGCAAGCATGTTGTGCGTGTTGCAGTGCTGCAACTCAACCTGCCCCTCCTCGACCATATCCCATGCGTAGTGGTAACGCACGTCGATGTGCTTCGTCCTCCTATGCTCCGTCGAGTTGTTGGTCAGCAAGATGGAGCCGGTGTTGTCCTTTTGTACCACCGCAAGCTTCACCCGCGGCACGCGCATCTCCCCCAGCGACCTGCGGAGCCACACCGCCTTCTTGATCGCCTCGACCAGTGCAATGTACTCAGTATCCACTCTGGAGGTGGTGACGCAATCTTGCTTCCTGTTGCACCACGAGACCGCTGCACCAGCGAGGATGAACACGTAGCCGGATGTGGAATTCCGCTTGTCCACATCTCCAGCGTAGTCTGCATCTGTGTAGCAGATTAGACGCAAGGGGTCCGCCCGCCACTTACCGTCGAACCTCAGGTGCGTGTGCCGCGTCGCCTGTTGATAGCAGAGGATGCGCTTGACCGTCTACGAGTGTAGAGGCCCTGGATCGGCCACATACCTACTCACTTGGCCCACCGCGTAGACGAGGTCTGGTCGAGTCGTCACCATGTCGTACATGAAGCTTCCCAGCGCCGATTGGTAGGGCACCCTTGCCATATCCTCCCGATCTTCTTTTGTTTGCGGCACCATTGCCGCACTGAGTTCACAGGTCATGGAGATAAGACTGTACACTGGTTTGCAGTTCTCCATGCCATACTGCTTCACCACCTCGGCAACGTATTTGGCCTGCCACAGCTCAAGCGTGCGCGTCCTTCCGTTCCGCATAATGCTCACCCTGAGGTAGAACTCCATTGCCCCCATGTTCGACATCTGGAATCTACTACTCAGTTATTCTTTTAGCAGCTACAGGCTCGAGAGGTCTGAGGAGCACAAGATCAGATCGTCCACATAGATTGTGACAATTTGATGGAGCTTCTTGCTGCGCCGCACGTACACGCTGTGATCCGCCTCACAATGCTTGAAGCAGAGTTGTCCCATGAAGCTATCCATCTGTTGGTACCAGCTTCGGGCCGATTGTTTTAGCCCGTACAAGGGCTTCCACAACTTGCACACCTTGCCCTCCGGCGCCTCCACCCCCTTCGACACCTCCATGTAGATTTCTTTGTCAATGATGCCATTGAGGAAGGCCGTCTTTACGTCTATCTGGTGGAGCTCCATGTCCTTTACGGCTGCCACCGCAAGGATCGCCTGGAAACTTGTGAACTTGGCGAAGAGCACGAACGTCTCATCGTAGTGCACGTCCTTCCGCTATGCGTACCCCTTCGCCACGAGTCGTGCCTTGTACTTATCGACCACACCCTCCTTTGTGAACTTGATCTTGAAGACGCACTTAATGCCGATGACCTTGGTGTCTTTCGGCCTATCAACCAGCTGCCATGTGTCGTTTTCAGCAATGGACGCCAACTCCGACTTGATGGCGACGTCCTTCTGCTCCCCATCGGGCCGCGCAAGTGCCTCTTGCACGGTCGTCGACTCTGTTGATGCAGCCAGCATGAAACGCATCATACTGATCCATCGATCACTGCCTGCTTCGAAACGCTTCCCGGCTCTCCGTTGCCTCCCGCTGCGGCGTGGCAGTTTTGGTGGCGTCTTGTCGCTCTGTTGCGATCCTTCCGACTATAGCCGCTCTGGTGAATCATCAACTGGACGGCTCCCAAGGATCCCTCCCGCTCCGGTGAACCATCAACCGGACGGGCGGCACGTCCGGAGGATTTTTCTCCGACGCCCGACGCGGACTCCGTTGGGAATACGCGCTTTGGCACCCACGGTGCCTCCTTTGATAGATCATTCCGCCGGATCTCCAACCCAGCTTTGTCGTCATCAGAGTCTTGGGCATCGGCTGTTGCATTGGATGCACCGGCACGCTCCGACGCTGCATCATCGACCTCTTCGTCCGCTGGCTCCTCCTCGTAGGCAAGGAGCTCGAACCACTCCCCTTGTTTTGGAGTATTCCCGACGCTCATGTCGTTGCTGCTGCTGTTGAAGCTCTGCTACTCGTCGAAGTCGACGTCGCGGCTGTGGATCATTTCTTGTGTACGCGGGTCCCAGAGCCGATATACTTTATGCGCGCTCTCATAGCCAAGGAACAGGCTCGGCTTCTCCCGCGGTTCAAGCTTGCTGTCGCGTCGTTCCGTCGCCTGCACCATTGCGTGCGCCTTGCACCCGAACACCTTCAGGTGTGCCACGTTTGGCTTGCGCCCGCTCCAAACCTCCTACGCGTCTTCCAGCCTCCCTTACCCTTTAGCACCCATGTTGACTTTGGGAAGTCGAAGTCGATGGCCAAGTCGGACGTCGAAAGTCGGAAGTCGGCTCGTGAAGAGCCAAGTCGGAAGTTGATTTTCCTCCAACTGGTTATGAGGCTCGCTTTGGTGTACCAAGTATTGTGTCAAAAGTACAATACAGTTGAAATTATTACCTACGTGTCTTTACACTTGATGGATTGCATATGTTACATGTATATGATGTCATTTGAAGCCATTTATAAAGAAAAAATAGTTGTATGAGGTGTTTATGCACATCCCAAGATTGAACAGTCATAACGTCCTCTAACCTTAATGGAATTTAGCAATTCAAATTGTGTTGGAATCAGCAGCTCATGATCTATATTCCACTACCAACACCTAATTTGACCTTAAGTCGACTTTCATTGACTCTTCGACTTAGACGCTTACCCCAAAAGTCGGAAGTCGAAGTCAACACGGTTTAGCACTACTTTTACCTCTTTACTGCTGCGACGTACTCCTTCAGCCGGTCTAGGACCTCGTCTTTCCGCTTCATGAAGTACACGTAGAGCTTCCTGTTGTAATCATCAATGAAGGTAACGAAGTATCTCAAGCCGCAGTTTGACGGCATTTTGAATGATCCGCACACGTCGCTGTACACGACCTCCACCAGGCCATTTGTGCGAGCCTCGTTCTAGTTGAACAGCTTGCGTCGTGGCTTGCCCAAAATTCAAGGCTTGCACTTTTTGTGCGCTGTTGCATCTTCTGTCGGGTCTGCATCGTCGATGACAAGGCCACGCACCATGTCGCGCTTCGCCATCTCCTTAATGGTTGCAGGTGCCGAGTGCCCTAATGATCGGTGCTAGTGCTCCAGATCAGCGATTCCTCCGTTGGCCATGTTGACGACGCGCTCCTGCAAACCTGCCACGTCGGATTTTGCAAGGATCACCTTGGTCTCCACGATGTAGAGACCGCCTTCGCGCTTTGCCTCCAGCATGACCTCGCCGTCGCCGTCAATGTGCACCACTGCACCTTTCCTGCTGAAGAGCACCTCATATCCCTTGTCAGTCAAACGGCTGACACTCAAAATGTCAGCAAGGCCGGGGACGTGTTGTACATCACGGACTGTGCACAGCTCCTTCTTACCGCCCACCACGACTTCAACCTCCACGTCGTCTTTGCCGGCCGCCAGCTCGACTTTGTTGTTCGCAACCACCATTACCTTGGAGGACTTCTTGTAGGTGACGAACCTCACCTTCTCGACTTGGGTGTGCTCCTCGGCCCCGGAATCTAGGCACCGCCTATTGGCCTTCTTGAGGAAGGGGTTCGTGTTCTCGTTGAGGAGTGACTTGCCCTTGCTGTCTTTATCACCGGTCTTTGCCTCCTCCGAGCACTCACGGGCCCAATGGCCCTCCTTTCCGCAGTTGTGGCATGCACCTTTCTTGGCGCCCTTCTTGCCGCCGCCCTTTCCGCCGTTTTCTTGGCCCCCGCTTTCGCCAGCACGCGTTTTGGTGATGAGGGCCGATGAGGATGACAAGGACTCCCCACAGCTCCGTCGCTACACCTCGTTGCGGATGTACTCTGTGATCGCGCCATAGGTGATCTTGTCCTCCAACCATCATCCAAGAACGGCGATGAGTGGATTCCAACTGTCAAGTATGGCCATGAGGAGAGCCACCGCCTGGAGCTGCGTGTTGATCTTCCATCCCACATCATTGCATTGGGAGGCGAGTGACTTGCTCTGCTGCATGGCGGAGATAACATCATCTCCCTCCTTGGGTTCTCACCGTAAGGAGCTGCTTTATCGCAAAGATTTTATTCGCGAGCAACTTGGGTTGGTGGATGGCGCAGAGCTTTTGCCAAGCTTCGGCTGCCAGGTTGCAACCTTAGAAGTAGCCCCACTGCAACTCGGCTGTCCCGGAAACCATGAGCATGAGAGCCTCCGTGTTCTTCTTTTCGAAGGCCTGCTTCTCCGCGTCCGCAGCAGTCGCCTCTACGAGCACCGCCTTTCCCAACATGACGCCCAGAAGCCCCTTATGCCAGAGGTGCAACTCAAGCTGCCACCTCCATAGCCCAAAGCCTGGACCGCCTGCACACTTTTGAATGGGCTGCGTCTGCTTCTGCACCACATGCAAAGCTGCTCCTCCGACGGGTTCTCTGAACGTTTCGGTGACGTCCACGATGACGATCCCGTGCGCTACGGAAGACGTAAACGTTGGAGGCTACCAAACGTGTGGGCCCATAACGCTTTGTCAGCATGAATCCGCATGGTGTCGTCTCGACATTTGTCTTATTGTCTCTAGTGGTTCACGTCTTCTCTTTTGGGCGAATCTGAGACTGAGCGTGAGCTTTCTGGTCGTCTCACGCTATGTGAGCAGACATTTGGAGATAGTCACTTTTGCGAAGGGAAAAACACAATTTTACATTAGTTTTTTGTATGGACATGATCACAAAATTTATAGGGCTAGTTATGAGCTTTTCAACGCACCAAATCAAGCGCAATTCGGCCAAGCGTAGCCCAAGTTACGCACGCCAAAGAGCATGTCTCACCCACCATAGAAACTCCTAACGGTTCCATGGTGCGCACACATCGTGGCGCCTCTTTTCACGTGCGAAGCGCCTTTCCCAAGGCGCAGATCGCATTGCACGTGGTGTAGGGGTCCCTAGCACTGTTTCCATGCACCTTCCCCACTTTTGAGTCGTGTTTGGTGATGGGGTGTGACGCGGTTTGAAACCTGTCCGTGAACCTGCAGTCACAATTTGACCCCGTCCCCGATTAGTGGACGTATTGTATAAAAAATGTAAATTGGACCCAAGGCAAGTACACCTAGAAAGCCCTAGAGGTTACAAAAACATTGCATATTGCCCCAACAAGCACTCAGGACGTTGTGCCAACTGTCTGGCAGCTGCTAATGGATGGAACACTACCCAATAGTGCTCCTGAGCCAGCTAGGTCCACATTAGGGGTCTGCACAAGCATGGACAGGGCCGAGTGTTCATAGTAAGCTGTACAAACAGACAGGGACGGCTCACATCACAATACTCCTCCATAATCCAACAGTACATATTCCTAAACATCGTACTAGTCAATGAAAACATTTTTTGATATTGCAAGACATATTCTTTTATTTGTGTCAAGTTAGCATCTCAATTTTTGTATATGTGTCAAATTAGCCCTTTGCCCAACTTTTGTCCGTTGCAAACATGACGGGTTACGATGGCTCTAACATTTGCATCCCTCATTTGCATAGAAACAAAGTAGGCTCATGAATAAGGAAAAGCGAGAGAGATAGGACAAACTAGACAGGGAGCAGGGTAGAGAGCATGGTCCGACAGCCGGTCCATCTATCGAATCGTTGATGAAATCCAACTGAGGAGCCACTCAAGATTTTGAACTCCGTAGCTCAAAATGCAGTTTAGAGGTGACACTAGGACTTGAGTCCAAACCAAATTTCTTACTTTGTATTTGTGTCAAAAATAGAACCCGGTTTTTTGTTTATGTCAAATTGCTAAGGGATGATCATCATTTACATGAAAGAAACGTAACTAGAGTGACTAATCTTTTCATGTGCTGGTATAGTACATGCCAAACTGACATAATTGCACAACGAGGTGCTTAACATACAACACACAAAGACCCCACTCAAAGTCACTCTAAGGCAAGGGGCAAAGCTTGATAGAATGAAAGGCCACAATGAAATTTTCATGCCCCAATGTCTTACGTCAGGAAGTTAGCCTGCTGCATGATTGTGCCGACCCATATGACGGAGGTCACTTGTCGCTCCATCACATCATCCAGAGAGTGATGCTCAACAACAATGTGCTTTGTGTGTACATGCAACAAATCACACTTATTTGCGATTCCAATAACACTCTGGTTCCCACAGCAGAAAATGATGGAGGAAACAAACAAACGCAACTCGCAAACCATGCACTACAGTTACACCACCTCAGCAGCCTCAATCCCCACGAACCAGGCGCATTCCCCAACATAACATGCTTAGCCTCACATGAGATATGTGTAATGTAGCCTTGCTTGCCACTGTGTCAAGACACAGCGTTGCCGTCCAATAGGATCACTGAGCCTGTCCGACTGCACCCATGAGGTCTCTAGGCCTAGTCGTTAATTGTGTAACCTTCGGCTACCATCAAACACTAGCATCAAAAGTAGAGTTCGAGGTATGCTATAGAAACCACTTACCACACTAGTGGCAGAGTCGCGGGAAGGACACTTGTCTAAGGACCCTCTGAGAACTATGCAAGGAGGTTGACAGCAAAGGCAACATCAAGCTGTGTGTTTGTGGCCAAGTACATAATTGAGCCAATGAATTGTAAGCACATTGTCAAATCCACCGCCTCCCCTAGCTGTGCTGGATCATCCACCTCCATGGCATCCTGTCCATCAAGTGTGATGGAAGTAGAGGCTGTAAAAACTATATGAATGAGGTAAGAGAATCACCTAGAATGCGTGCATAACGTGCCTGATGTTGCGAGAGTGTCCTCCACTGACGATCACGTGCGATATCCATCCCAAGGAAAACAGTAGTAGAACCAAGGTCCTTCATCCTGTAGGCAATATGAAGGACTATCTTGGCCTCCTTCATGGCTTCCATCCAAGGAGACGCGATCAGAAGGCCATCCATGTAGAAAAGGATGGTGTTGAAGCTCTCACTGCCTCTTAGAGAGAGAGAGAGAGAGAGAGAGAGAGAGGGA
>SZWC01004991.1:69061-93739 GCA_023375785.1 Penium margaritaceum
AGGGAGAGAGAGAGAGAGAGAGAGAGAGAGAGAGATAGGGACATATTGGTTTCACTCTGCGCGTAACCGGTGTGTAGATGTGCTACTCATATCTTGCTCTCAGCACCAAGTTGACTATTTCAGATCGTATAATACCTTGCGCAAGCGCTTGACCTTTTCATGGACCTCAACTCTAGGTGGTTGGATTATGCAACTACCCTCCTCTAGAGTGTCATGGAGGAATGAGTTATCCACATCCATCCGGTGTATCTTACAGACATGCTAAGCAACAATCCCAAACATGGCGAGAGTGCTGGTCATATGGCCAACAGGTACAAATATTTCGGTCACACACTCAACCTGTGATAACCCCTTTCCCCTCAAGTGGGCGTGTAAGTGATCTAGTACACTGTCAAGATTCACCTACTTGCAAAAAGACGACTTGGTCAGCACAACCTTCCACCCAAGCGGGAGGTCGACAAGCGCATACACACCATGCTCGCGGATGGCTTTCAACTTATCCTCACACATAGAACACCACAGCATTGCATCCTTGGCGGAGAGAGCCTCCTTCAACGTGCCTAGATGAGGCGCCGTCAAGGGATAGCTCCAGGTGGCGAAGACACATGCCTCCAAAAATGGTCCGACTACGACAAAACTAGTTGCGTAATGATAAGCGACCAAGAACGTATGGGACACTAACTCGTAGTCCACATGGTACGTTGGATGCAACTCAGTGTAGGTTTTTCTAGATACTCAGACCAAGCATCTTTGTACCAAGCTCACCAGTCTGAACAATGCGAGTGAGGCGTTTGCTCGTTGATTCAACAATTTGCTCAGCAATAAAGGGAAGCAGTCAAAGACAACCAATAGGCTCACAAGAGTAGCAGGATGCACAGGTGCTCGCCTGGGGCTACGGAGAAGGAGGTTGGGCTACATTTGAAGGGGCTAGAGGTTCACAGGGAAGGGAAGAGCGTGGAGACATAGGAGAATCATAGACAGGGACTGGCTCGTGTGAAGGGAAAACAAGTAAAGACACATGACTAGGAGTGGCTGGGAAAACTGCCATTGGCATAGGATCAAGTGTGCCAAAGGGAATTGAACAGGCACGGGAGCAGGTTTGCCAAAGCGATTGACATAGCCACAAGAGCAAATGTGCAAGATAGCACAGGCACAAGAAAGTGATCAGGTGCGCCGGAGAGGACTAATGCAGGCATATGATCAGGTTTTCCAGAGGGAACACATGAGGCCATTGAACCCACAACCAGGATGGCAGGACCGTCATCGGTCGGAGACCCAAAAACAAGTGGTCGGCACAATGGCCGGACCACAACTCTCACAACATCACACGGTTTGGAAGAGGACCGCATAGCAGTCGGTTCCAAACCCACATCATGTAGGAGAATTCCTCAAAAGCAAAGGACTCTTGAACACCGTACTCAAACTGTATGGTGCATACCGTATCCTCCATGGTGTGGTTCTAGTGCTTAGAAGTACCATTTTTTTGTGGTAAAGCAGGAAGGAAGAGCTGGTGGAAAACACCGTGCTTGGCAAGGAAGGTGTCTATCTTGCCTAAGAGCTTGCCACCAAGATTAAAGCGGAAGGTTTTGAGGGTGTGAGACCGGTGGTCATCCATCACCAGCCACAAGCGGACTGCCAAGACGGCATCACTCTTATGGCACAAGTTGTACACCCACCGCATCCACCTGGATTCATCAGTTTGGATGAAAACATATTGCCCCCAATGTTGTTCCTGCCTACAGTTTTTGTTGCACACCGCAGATACTTCTAGCTTCTGCTGCCTTGCTACTACTACTGCGCATTGTTGCCATTGCATGAAACCGCTATCGCTGCTTGCTATTACAGATAGCTCCTACTGCAAAATGCTGCTACTACTGCTCGGTGGTGCTGAAACTGCTCGTCTTAGCAACTTGGCACTGTTGTTTCTCGTTGTTGTTTCCAGCCGCTGCTCCTACTTTCTGATGTTGTACCACATTGGTGCTGCTACTGGTCTTGCAGTGACAAGGCCACCATTGTTGACTCTGCTTTCTGCTCGAGGTGGCCGCATAGTGATGTCGCTGCTTTAGATATCTCAAAGACATCTCTACCACCGTTCTCTGATTTGATAGGTTCTAGGAACTCCATTGTCGCTGTTACTCTCACTACCGATGCCGATGTTACGTCTTTGCACCACAGCTCAGTAAGAGGAGTCTAGCTGCTCTGATACCATGAGAAGATGCTAAGAAGGTTCATAGCCTTACTGTCATTGACGTGGCAACATTGTCCAGTCAGCTAATGTGCTAGCATGAAGGCAGCTGCATGAAAGGGCAAGGGCTGGACTAGGGAGACGTGCAGAGTCTCATAAGCTTCAATAGTTTTAGCATGTAAGGAGAGATGACAACATGCAAGCACCCATCATAAATACATGCAATGGCACACAGCGGTTGACACACACGGCCGTGCCAAATTGTCCAAAAACCAAGCCAAAACCATGGTTTGTCCAGAACTATGCACATATGCATCCAAACTCAAGATCGTCTTAGCCTAGAGATGCAAAATCTCAAGCCGGACGCAAGAATTGGTCATGCGTACAGGTCCGACATGGATTGGTGGATACACAATGCAAAACATGTAGATGAAGCCCAAGTCCAGTCCACCGAGTGTTGGTTTATGTGGCTTCCACCTGTCACGAGCGACGATTGGTGATTATCCATATACCCCGTACTGGTGGTATGGATCATCGTTACTGGACAGCACGACGACATGATCCTTGATGTGGACCCAGCTAGCATTGAAACACCGATGGGTGGTGGCTCCACCCACCAGTAGCTGCCAGACAGCTGCCATGACGTCGTAGGTGCTTGCTCGGATGCTCTACAGTTTTTTTGCAATCGCTACAGTTTTCTCAGTGGACTGCTTCTGAGCCCGATTTGCATTCTTTGCATCGTCTTTCCACTTATTGATGCTAGACCTGTGTGTGTGACCAGTCGTAACGTTTGTCTAGAGATTTTGCATCTCTAGGTTTAGACGGTGTTGCGTTTAGATACCTGTGCGCTGAGTTACGGCCAAATAAGTGGTTTTGGGCCGGTTTTAGGACAAACTGACACTGCACGTTAATCAACTGCCGTATGCCGCGGTAGGTATTTATGCTGTGTTATTGTCAGTTTTCATCTCTCTCTGCAATTATATTCAATTTGAGCTTCATGACACTCTGCACATGTCCCTAGCCAGTCCCTTGCAGTTTCGTGCATGACTTGTGACTTTCACCACACACTGACTCTGGTGACGCCTAGTTAAGTGGCAAGCGGTCAAGAAGGTTCTAGGAAGTTTCTCATGGTATCAAAGCAAATGAGCCACAGATCGTTGTGCTCTGCAGCAAAGATGTAGCAGGAGGAGCAATGAGTGGTAGAAGCGACAGCCAACCATAGCAACAGCAGAAGATCTTGGAATTCCCCACCACGAACACGTTGCGGCAGAGCGGTGGAAGCAACGGAGAGAGTGGCGGCAGCCGCAAGCAACAGCAGCCGTAACAGCACCAGTGGCGGGAAGCTCCTCCAGCGGGAGTGGCTACGGGCAGTAGCCATAGCAGCAGCATCAGCAGTAGCGGCAGCGGTGGCGAGCAGCTGCAGCGGCAACGGCTGTGGCGAGTAGCTATAGCAGCAACGGAAGAGGGGACAAGCCTCACCTGTAGCCACAGTAGCAACGGCAACGGTGAATAGCTACAACAACAGCGGTGGTGGGCAGCAGTTACATCAGCAGCAGTGGCAGAAGCGGCGGCAAAAGGGTACAACCGAAGGTACGGAGAGCAGCAGCCTCAGTAGCAACAGCTACAACACTAGCGGTGATGGCTAGCAGATGTAGCATCAGCAGCGGAGGGCAACAGCCACAACAGCAGCCGGATTAGCAACAGCGGCCGTAAGAAGTTACAACAGCAGCAGCGGCATGCAGCAGGTGCAACAATAGTAGAAATAAGAGAAGTATGTAATAGCAATGTTCAGCACCGCCTAATAACAGCTATACCAGCACCGCACGGCATCAGCAGCAGAAGCGGCGGCCACGGCGAGCAGTTGCAGCACGCGGCCGCAGCTGCTCACGCCTGCAACAGCAGGAGCAATAATGTGTGCGGTAGTGGTAGCTGCAACGACAGCAACCACTAGTGCCGCTTGCTTGTAACGAAAAGTTGCCTTGCAGCTTTGCGTTGCAAGCGGGCACGCCCTCTGGCGAGCTCGTCATGGGAGCTCGCCGTCAAGCAAGCTTGCCAATCGGCAAGCGCGCTGATTGACGAACTCGTCCGATCGACGAGCTCGTCGCAAGGGTCGAGCCAGCCAGCAAAAACAAAAGGGAAGAGGATAAGGGGGGGTCGTCGAGTGTGGCACTCGAGAAAGACCCCGAGAAGGGGTACCCCATCCGCACCAAGCGTTCGGTGAACCAAAAAAACTAGTGGACGTCATCAGTAGCAGCAACAAGAATCGCGTGAGATGTAACACTTGCAGCAAGAGCAAAGAGGTGGCCGGGGGTCACAGCCGTCGGTTGGTGCCGGCGACCGGTGCAGTAGCAGCAGCCGCAGCCGCAGCAGCACCACCAGTAGCGTTACTGGCCGCTGGAAGTGTGGCGGGGACCACTGCCGTCGGTATTGATAGCAGTCGTAGGCAACAACGGCAGCAACAGCAGCACCAAAGGCCACTTGAGGTCACATATCACGTTAGTCGCACGATATAGCATAGCAGTCGCGTAGCAGACGCACAGCAACGCACTACCAACGTGGTGGTGGCCGTCCTCGTGATTGCGTCGAAGCACGTCTGAGAGACTATACTTCGATCGCCAATCTCCCCCTGTGGCCTTGTGCCAGCGGGAGCAAGTGCCATGTGCACTCACCCACGCCAAGCTCCGGAGATGAGCACACTAGCACGGCAGGGAGCGCAACCGGTACCATGGTTGGCACCGGCACTAAGTGCGTGGCAGGCGCCGCGTCCACAGTGGCAGCCGTGGCACACGCCTTAGTCATCCAACGGCTTCACCCACTACTAGTGTGGTGATCGGCACCATGGCTGGCGCCAGTTTCACCAACGCCTTGCCGGGTGGCGACCGCCCTAGGTACGGCCTCGCCCTTCTTCTTCACCATCCGACCCAAAGACGTCAGTCGATATCGTGGCACCCCACCCAACGGTGCTCAAGCGCAGGCTGAGTCTGCATTAGGGATTTGCACCAGCATGGAAAAAGCCAAGTGGCCGCGGTAAGTTGTATAAGTAGACGGGGACAGCCAGCATGACATTTTTGACGTCTCTGATGAAAGTCCGAGCATGGATGTTGCATTTTGTGTAGTCGGCAGAATTACCAAGTGCAACGTTCCAAAGTTGTGCATTCTAAGACTTCTCCTCTAGTTAGACTTATGAACTTTAATCATTTCTTGACAATCCTAATCTAATGACTGACCTTTACTCGTTCCCCGATCCTTCTGTAACATTTGACTCGTACAACACGCTAGGCAACTCGAATCTCAGAACCTTCTCCAAACCCTTGCACTGGAGTCACGACACAGGACCGACCTGCTAAACCCACAGTTTCTGAAATCATGTTGAATCAGGAAGACTGTTGCTGAGAGATGCTCATCAGCCTCTGAAATAGTGAGGTGAGAGAGTAACGAATGCCACTGAGAAGGGAGTTCCATACATTGCTCCCTTGGGCCATGCAACAGCAAAGGGCATTTAGAAAAGCCACCACCAATTTGAACTCTTCACGAAAGTGGAGGCGGCGAAACTCAGCAGCAACCACAACCATTGTGACACTGTGCAACAATGTCTGTCCCACTGCCCTTCTCTGCTCGTGCACTTCCACCATCTCCTCTCTACTCCCCTCTCCCCTTTGTCTACCCTACTTCCTCATTCTTGTCCATATCACTCATCCTCCTCCTCCCCGCCGCAATTCATGGGGTTTATCATAATGGGACCCTCAGCGAATGTGCCCCCCGCTTTTGACATGCGACAGCGCTAGCAAGCAGCGCGTGTTGAGCCTTCCATTGTTGACGCGCCAAAGCACAGCACCCAGCAAGCATGTAGCTCTTGTGAGTGTCACCGCCGCTTCTCTTGACTTCAACCAGCCCTGCTCGACAACCTCTGGCATCTACCCACGATTCCCTTCTTTCTGCCCTCTCTGGTAGTGCTGGGCTCCCCATGCTTCATCCTTTGTGCCCACACCAAACCCCACCCAAACTTGCTATCATCCCTCGTGCACTCATCACGAGGCAGCTGTGGTCTGCTCGCCTGCGCCGTCCACCACGGCTGGCCCCTGTCCCTCCCGGTCCTGCTCTAGCTGCTGCTGCCGCTCCCGCTGCTCCAGCCGCAGCTGCTGCAGCAGCAGCTCCCCTGGCGTAAGCTGCTGCTGCTGCCTTGCAGCTTCAATCTGCCGCTTCCACACGACGCCGATGTCGGAGTTGAGGTCGGCGTCCGGCGTGCGCGCTAAGTATTCGTCGATGCCGCCAGCCTTGTCGATGCATCGCATGGCGTGCGTCGACATACGAAGGCGGATGAGCCCGTCAAGCGCGTGCGAGTAAACGCGCTTGTACTGCACGTTCGGCTTCCACATCCGTCGCGACCTGCGGGTTGGGGTGCAGACGAGGTCAGGGTGCAGGAGAGGTCAGGGAGCGCAAGAAGAGGTTGGGGCGCAGTGGCGCATCAGGTGTCAGACGGGTCTGAACCGGTGGTGGAAGACATTGTTCTGCGCAGCAGGGCGGGGGGAGAGAGAGTGGCGTGGGATGGAGTGGGCTGTGGGAGAGAAGCCAGACAGTGGGGTGGGGTGGCAGGACTGGGGCAGGGGTTCAAGGATAGGAGGGAAGGGGAAGAGGGAGGGCTTCAACAGAGNGAACAAGGAGGGAGAACGAGCCAGGCCAGGACAACAACAACAAAAAAACCAACCAAACATTAAACAAATCAGCTCTTCATCTGGAACGACTGCTCAGAAGTGCTACTGCATGTTCCTTGTGAACGTCGCCTTCCCTGCTCCTGGTCAGGAGCAGGGAAGGCGGCGATACAAAAACAACGGAAACAGCACAAACCCAAAGAAAACGATGCAAGCAAAAACAGAACAAAGGGGCGATGTACTGCAGAGAAATCGTCAGCGCATGCCCTACTCCTGGACGACCTGGCGCGCCAGCAAACCCTAGCTGCCAAAGTGGCTAGCTGCCCGTAGCTGCATGGCTGCCCACAGGACAGTGCCCATGCCACTCCCACCAACCCACCCACTTGCCCACCCATCACTCCTTCCGTCCATGCCCTTGCCTGCCTGCCCGTGCGCAAATGCTCCAATGCAATCCAGTACGTACGCACGCATGCACGCATGGACGCACGCATGCACGCACGCATGCACGCACGCACGCACGCACGCACGCATGCAGGCACGCCAGGCACGCCAGGCACCCCACGCACGCACGCCACGCCATGCATGCATGCATGCACGCACACACGCACACAGGCAGGCACGCCGCGCACGCCACACACGCATGCCGCGCACGCCATGCACGCCAAGCCACGCACACACGCACACACGCACGCACGCCACGCCACGCACGCATGCACGCACGCACGCATGCACACACGCACGCTTGCACGCACGCACGCACGCACGCACGCACGCACGCACGCCACACGACCGCCACGCCACGCACGCACGAACACAGCACGCAGGCACACATGCACGCCTTACCACCCGCCCTCTCGTCCACCACCCATAGGAATGCCCGTCCGCACGCACAAACACGAACAAAAGAACGAACGAACGAACTCGCGCGCACTTACCTATTGCCTCCGTCTTCAGACACTTTGTTTCCGAACTTGACCTCCTTTCCTGCGTACAGCCCCCTCCGCGCCCTCCGCATTACAGCCCTCCCCGCCATCTCCAGCCCCAGCGGCATCTTCCCTCTTCCTTTTCCTCCTTCCGCTCGCCTTTCCTACCTCGTTTTTTCTCTGATCTCAGGAACGAGGTCCTCTGCCCAAGCCTGCGCAAAGCACACGTCAGCTGCGGCTTACAACGCCAACAACACCGTTGCAGCCTCTGACGAGAAACTCAACTGATCTGGGAAGCTTCGCAGCTCCAGGAATGTCCAAATTTGCCGTCGACGTTCGTGAAGGCGGACGGTGTTCAGACAAGAGTCTCGCAGACTTATTTCTCAGTCTGCCCACTCCCTAATGATTAATATCAGTTAGCTCCTCTTCACCACTTTAAACAGCCTTAACAGAAGAATTTCCAACCCGGTAAACAATATTTCACTTTAGTTTTCCAATGAAGGGATTATGATCCTAACACATACAAATAAATCATTCTTTAGACTCCTTAAGTGGGAATTTATGTAACTACATTCACGGTCACACACGCAACGACTATAGGAATTTTATGTCGATCAGTGGCGCGTATCGTTGTTATGCTAGACGGAATGGAGATGTTAAGACTCTCAGAAAAAACAATATTTATTGATTTATATTTTTAATGAATTTTACTTCAATGTCGAGTGTTGGAACTTTGAGGCACGTGTAAATAAGTGTGAAACAAGATTGAGACATATCTATGCTCTTGGGCAACCTTATCTAGCAATGTGTGCGATTTTGTCTCCAAAAAAAGAACTAATTCGATGACAGGAACAATACAAACTTCTTGGGTGTTTGACTCACGTTTTAAAAGAAGTAGCAAATGCATAGAGAGGAGCCCTACATAATGAAGCTAAGCAACAGCAAATGCAGGATTTCTAAGCAAACGGCTCTGGGATCTGGCCACAAATGAAACTCCTGTGAACAGTAGTAAGCTCAAAAAGTGCAATTGATCTTTTTTATGTAGCTTTCGACCACCGTGGAGTGCTTGCACATGAGTGGCATCAACTCCATTGGTCACCAGAATTGACGAAACAGCAATACCCCCCATGGCCCGTTAACGACACATGCCACAATCAGTGAACTGGCACAACCACCAGGTGATAAGGATCCACAAGGGGATTACCACAAGAGCCACCGAGGGAAGAAAAAAAAAACATAGAAGAGGCCGTGGCAGTCAGACATCAACCGGGAGCACCACGAAGGTATTGAAGATCAACAACATGTACGATGACTTTGAACTTGACATTGCACAGGGCCTTTCTGAGAAAATTCGCATGCTACTTTTGCATGTCAACATTAATCCGACGAACGTCACATGTCATGCATTCGCGCACAAGGTGATGCTCCATGCTGATGTCCTTTGTGCAAGTGTGGTGCATGCCATTGTGCTCAACCATGCGGTGCGTGCTCTCATTTTTGCAACAAAGTATGATGCAATGGATCGGCTAGCGCAGTTACTCGATGAGAAAATATAACTACATGCTTTCAGAGACTCTGGCCCCCAACGTGACTTACTCAGCCTCAATCGAGTTGTGCGGGACATAACCTTGCTTGCCGCTCTTCTAAGAGACACAAGTGCCGCCGATGAGGAAGATGTATCCTGATCCACAGCATGTGTAGAACGAAACTAGGCAGTAGGTTGGGGCAGCTGCGTTGTTGATGCAGCGTGCGGGCTTCCACGCTCGTTGCTTAAGTCAGCTGCCCCCTCAGTCTGCTGCTATAGAGTCTAAGTCTAGAAGCTCTGGGTTTGTTACTCAGAAGTGCGCGCGCCAGTGTTAGCGCCAGAAAGCAGCTGGAAACTGATAGTAACTGATTAGCAATCAAGAATGAACAACAATGGGGGACCCCTCCAAGTTCTAGCCCCCCCCCCCAGCTCTGTAGAGCTTGTTACTCAGTTCATCAGCCAATCAGAAAATAGCTAATTTAAGGCTGGCAGGTTCTCTCGGTGAGGCCTGCCAGACGGCCGACAGCCCAAAACCCGGGCGTCGTCCGTTTTGCCTGAAAACTGGACCATACCATAATACCGACGCTGCGAACGCAGCCGTGCGGTCAGAATCCGCTAGAAAAATAGTAGCAAGGAGTTATGGNGTCTGCTGCTATAGAGTCTAAGTCTAGAAGCTCTGGGTTTGTTACTCAGAAGTGCGCGCGCCAGTGTTAGCGCCAGAAAGCAGCTGGAAACTGATAGTAACTGATTAGCAATCAAGAATGAACAACAATGGGGGACCCCTCCAAGTTCTAGCCCCCCCCCCCAGCTCTGTAGAGCTTGTTACTCAGTTCATCAGCCAATCAGAAAATAGCTAATTTAAGGCTGGCAGGTTCTCTCGGTGAGGCCTGCCAGACGGCCGACAGCCCAAAACCTGGGCGTCGTCCGTTTTGCCTGAAAACTGGACCATACCATAATACTGACGCTGCGAACGCAGCCGTGCGGTCAGAATCCGCTAGAAAAACAGTAGCGAGTAGTTATGGCAGCCTGAACCCAGGCAGTGCCCACAATGGTTTATGCTGCCAAACAGGGCCATGCAACATGCAACAGGGACCCTAGGCAACGCATGACGACGCAGGCACGACAGTACGCGCTGGACGCATAAAGACAGCGACTGTGGTGGCAGTGACTGCCGGCAGCGCGACCGCCGAGGAGGCCTGCCGATGGAGCTGAACACGTCGCCGGAGAGAGGGGGCTCCAGCAAACTGCGAGACGACCTTAGCGTGTGTCGGCTCCACCGGACGACACTCCATCAGCGTAGAGTCTCGCCGTCAGTCATCTGCACGCCGATGTACACAAGCCGGGAGGACACAACAGAGCACAATGAGCACAAAAACCAACACTCCCCCATGACTCACTGGCGTAGTGCACATGGGCGGGCAGAGACACGGTCAACACATAGACTCCCCCGGGACACGCAGAAGTGCAGGCAGAGACAAAGAAAACAAGTCACGAGCACACACCGACTGAACGCACAGCCTTCTTAAACGAGTCCCGCTTCAGTGCCTTGGTCAGGAAGTCAGCCGACTGCCGTGCTGTCTCAACCCATACGATGCTGATGTTGCCGTCGTGCAACAACGAACGCACATAGTGATACTCAACATTTATGTGCTTTGTGCGAGTGTGATGCACACCGTCATTGTCCGCAATGGCCAAGGCACTCTCATTGTCACAATGCAAGGTGATGGATGCGACAGACTGACGCAACCTGGACAACAGACAACGCAACCACACACTCTCACACGCGTCTGAGCCAAGGGCCACGTACTCAGCCTCAGCAGGCTTGCGTGCAATGCACCCCTGCTTGCCACTGCGCCAGGACACAGTTGTGCCACCGATCAGGAAGATCCAGCCTGTGCGACTCTTACCGTCTCGACTGCCCGCCCAGTCGCTGTCGGTGTAGCCCACTGCGACGACGGACGGCTGGCGAAGGAACATGAGACCTCGCCGAGGGGTCGAGACGACATAGTGCAGCACTCGGATCTCGGCCTCGTAGTGGAGGTGACACGGATCCTGAGAGAACTGGGCCAGGAGGTTGACGGCGAACGCGATGTCTGGACGTGTCGTCGTCGCCAGGAACATCAATGACCCGATGATCCGCAGATACGTGGTCACATCAACTGGCTCCCCCACAACAGCTGGGTCAGGACTCTTCAGCTTCACCTAGCCGTCGGGCGACATGGGTGAGGATGCGCTCGACACGAGGGGCAGGTCCTCGACAAAGCGAGCTGACAGGGTCTGCACATAGGCAGCCTGGTGGACGTGTAGGATGCCCTGAGAGGGATCACGCTCGAGCTCCATGCCCAGGAAGACTTAGGCAGACCCGAGATCCTTCATCTGGTAGGCGGCGTGCAGCAAGTCCTTGATACGCTGGATGGCGGCCGTGTCTGGCGACGCAATGAGGAGATCGTCAATGCATACCAGAACTGCGACGAAGGTCTGACCTCTTGGGCTGAGAAAGAGCGCGGGGTCAGCGGTGCTGCGCTGGAGGCCGCCACGGAGAAGTGTGCTGCTGATCTCCTGGTTCCAGCACCGAGGCGACTGCTTTACACCATAGAGGGCCTTTCGCAGCCGCCAGACTCTCCCAGTACCGTCGTCGAAGCCTGGGGGCTGCACCATGTAGAGCTCCTCACCCTCAAGTGAGCCATGGAGGAACGCGTTCCTCACATCCATCTGATGTAGCTCCCACCCATGCTGGGCAACCAGGCTGAAGAGCGCTCGGCTAGTGAAGAACCGACCGACAAGGGCGAAGATCTGGTCGTAATCGACTCCAGGGACCTGAGCAAACCCCTTTGCTGTGAGGCGGGCCTTGTACTTGTCCAAGGACCTGCAGGGGCGGCCGCATGGGGCAAGCTTGCCGCCCTGCTATGGGGCGGGCAGCCACACAATGGCTACGCATCCCCAAACGCGAGCCGGGCGAAGGTCAGCGCACCGACCGCACCAGTGCTGGTAGGATGTGGATTGACGAGGAAGAGGACCGAGGGGAATCCGGTTCCAGAACCAGGTCATGTAGGCCCTGGCTTCAAAATAGAAGCCATCGGACAGACCGGACTCAACGCGCATGGTGCGGACGGCGTCGGCCATTGTGCGGTTCCAGCGCTCGGAGACGCCGTTCTGGGTGGGTGTGTAGGGCGCAGACGTCTCATGGTGGATGCCGCGGGAGGCCAGAAAGGCTGTGGCCTTGCCCATGTACTCGCCGCCGCGATCAGAGCGAAAGCGGTGAAGAGGGCGGCCACACTCGCGTTCGGCAAGGACGAGCCAGTCTTGAACGGCCCGAGCGACATCGCTCTTCTGCCGGAGGCAGAAGACCCAGCGGTAGCGGGAATAGTCGTCCATGAGGGTGAGGACATAGCGGTCGTGTTCCCCGACGGACGCGGTGGGGAGAGGGCCCATGACGTCCGACTGGACCAGGTTGAGTGGGGCGGATGCACCGGAGGAAGACAAGGGGTACGTGGATCGATGCATCTTCCCCTGAGCGGAATCAATGCTCTCAGTGGGGCACGGGAGAGGGAAGGTCTCTGGGTCAAGGCACTTGGCCGGCTGGGTGCGGAGCATGCTGTCTACGGCAGCGGAATGGACGTGATAAAGGCGGCGGTGATAGAGGCAGGTGTGCTGAGGAGAAAGCGTACTGGTCACGAAAACATGGCCCGTGGCGGCCGACGAGGCAAAGATGGGAGAGGAAGAGAAGAGGCGAGGGACATGTCATAGGTTGCCACGGGCGGTGGCATGCAGGATGACAAGACCAGATGGACGCAGCGACACAATGCCAACACCACGCGAGTGCACAACGTCCATGCTCATGCGCTCAAGGGCAGTCACGGAAAGGAGGTTGAGCTTGAGACCAGGGACGAAGAGAACATCAGTCAGAAAGATGTCACCGGCAGGACCACGGAAACGAGCCACACCAACACCACAAACCGGTAACACCTCTCCGGAGCCCGTGCGGACACCGGAGACATTGCCGATAGGGCCAAGCATACTGAAGGCCTCACGAGAGGCCGTCATGTGATGCGTGGCCCCGGAGTCGATGATCCAGGTATCAGTAGGGTCCTGGACAGGGGTCGCCTGATCGCTGACGATCACATGACAGCAAGCAAGGGACGCGGACGCGGTGGAAGGGAGCGCAAAACGAGACTGCCCATCGTTTAGCCACGCAATGTTGTCAAGGAGTGGGGTGGAGGAGACCACAGGAGACGATGAGAGAGATGAAGAGACGAGATAGGACCACAGCTCAGACTCAGTCATGCAGGGCTGTGTAGGAGGGCAAGAAGTGGCGCAACTCGCACTTCCCTGGGGAGGAGGGCGAGGCAGGCCAAGCTGGAGCGCGATGTACTGCTCCAGCTGACGCTCACGGGAGTATGGCCCGGGAGTGTAGGCCAAGTACGGAGTCACAGCGTCGGAGCTGGGTAGTGAGAGCACACGATCGGCGAAGGAAACGAAAGCGCCGATGGCTGGGAGTAGTACTGCTGCTGCGGGGGCGTCTTCAGGACAGGCGAAACTGTCAGAGCGGCCAAGCTGCTGGACAAGGTCAGAGTGTCAGCAGTAGCGATGGTGGCAGAGGCGAGATGGTGTTCCCGCTGGTGTCGCAGGGTGGCAATGACACGGGCCGCGTCCATCGGCAGAGGGCATGTGTACCACCTGTGTCTAGGCCGACTACAGTTGTGGCAGACCGCGCCATCACCACTGGATCTAGTCGACGATTGCTGCTGCTGCTGTTGCGACAGACCCTTGCCTTTCTTGTTCTTGCGCTTCTTCTTCGTTTTTGATGACGATGAGGTAGCTGCGGCGGGGGAGGCGAGAGCCACGGAGGCAACAGTAGGTGAAACGACGGGGAGGGAGGCACCGGCAGGGGAGGCGACGGCAGAGGATGCAAGCGCCTCCATGCGATGGAGCTGGGACTCTTGTCGAGCTTCCTCAACACGGAAGAAGAGTTCGTATGCCCAGGGCATGAGGGTGCCCTGGGCCGCCATGGTGGAGAGGACTTCCTGGGGGTAGTGTACGAAGATGTCCGCGTACGCACTGGTGGCGCCGTGCTTGATGGTGAGAAGCGTGGATAGAGGGGGCGGAGCGGATGTGCCGAGACGTTGAAGGATGTCCTCTGCCCGCTGCCAGTAGGCAGTGACCGTCTCGGTCTCCCCCATGTGTAGGGAGTTGAACTCCTGGAGCAGGCGACTGATCTCAGCGTCGCTGGACAGGCGATGGGGCCTGGTGAGGACATGCCAGGTGGCGGCACGGTCTGGAGGGATGTCAGTAATGAAGTCGTCGAGGAAAGGCTCGAGGGCCACACGGAATGCCGGAGGAGCGACTGGGACTAAGGCACAAACGGCGTGACCAGCATCATACAGCTAGTCGGCCTGGGTGGAGTCATAAGGGAGGGTGTAGTACATCCAGAGACCCTCACCTTGGGCCCAGATCCGGAAGCTGAGTCCCCAGCTCCGGAACTGCTCGCCGGCCTGAAGCGGCGGCGGCGGCGTCTCAAAGTCCTTCTGCCTGCGACCGGCACCCAAAGTGGGGCCAAGGACAGAGGTCACTGTTTACCGCTAGCGCTGAGTCTGCTGTTGTGCCATGTAACATGTGGCAGCTGACACAACCGGGCTGGCGTGTCCTGAAGGGACAAATGACGGCAGCACACTGGTGGCAGGCTAGGAGGCTGGTGGTTATAGCGCGGCAAGCTGCTGCGTCAAGGCGACGAGCTGGTGCTGAAGAGCCACGATGGGATCAGGGTCGTCGCCGACGACACCAGTGGGCTGCTGGGGCTCCGGCGGTTGCTGCTGCTGCTGCCGATGCTGCTGTTGCTGCTAATGCTACTGCTGTTGCTGCTACAGTGGCAGCCGCTGCTCTTGCTGCTGCTGTTGCTGCTGCTGTTGTTGTTACTGCTGCTGTTGTAGCAGTTGTTGCTGCTGCTACTGATATTGCTGCTGCTACTGTTGGTGTAGTGGCTACTGTTATTATTGCTGCAGTCGTTGCTGCTGTTGCGGCGACTGGTGCGGTTGCTGTAGCTCCTGTCGCTGCTGCGGCTGCCGCTGCTGCTGCTGTTGCTGATGCTGCTGCAACTTCTGTTGCTGCTACTGTTGCTCCTGTTGCTGCTGCTGCTGCTACTGCTGTTGCCGCTGGTGTAGCTCTTGCTGCTGCAGGCGCCGTAAGAAAGGGGAGGTAGGGGTCCCCCCCGCAGAGGAGGACCCCTTCGCCTCGTGAGAGTCAGCCATGGTGTGTCCAAAGTCTTGTTTTTTTTGTTTGTTGTTTGTGTACTTTGTTGTTGGGTGTGTGCTGCTGATGTCATGAGTGACATTTGTCAAGGATGGCAGACGTTAGCAGAGTCCCCTGGTGTACTCTTGGTTTCCCCCCTTTTTTTGTGTATGTGGTTGATGACATCAGTAGTGACGTCAGCGGACAGCTGCTGACGTCAGCAGTGGTTGCTGCAGCCGCTGCTGTTGATGCTGCTGCTATTGCTGCCCCGGCTGTTGCCGTTGCTACAGCAGCAGCTGCTGTTGCTGCTGCTACTACTGCTGTGCTGCTATAGTTGCTGCTGCCGTTGCTGCTGCTGCTGCTGCTGTTGCTGCTGCTGCTGTGGTTGCTACAGCTGCTGCTCTTGCCGTAGCTGCTACTGACGCTGCTGCTACAGCTGGTGCTACTGCTGTTACTGTTGCTGCTGGTGCTGCTGCTACTATTGCTGCAGCGGCGGCTACTGCTGCTGCTGCTCCTTAACAGAGGGACAGATCGGGGGGGGTGGGTTCCCATTTTTTGTTTTTTTTTTTCCGGTTTTGCTTGTTCGCTGCGAGCTCCTCGCAGCGAGCAGCTCGCTGCTCGCTGCGAGTAGCTGGCTGTTTGCAGCGAGCAGCTGGCTGCTCGCTGTTCACTACGAGCAGCTGGCTGCTCGCAGCGAGCAGCTGGCTCGTCGCAGCTGCAGCAGCTATTGTTGCGGGCTGCTGCAGCTGCAAGTGCTGCGAGCTGCTGCAGCCGGCTGGTGCTCTTGCGGCCTGCTACTGGTGCTGCTTGCTGTTGCGAGTAGCTACTGCTACAGGCTGCTGCTCGCTGCAGCTGCTGGTGCTGCCGGCTGCTGCTGCTGCGGGCTGCTGCTGCTGCGAGCTTCTGCTACTGCCAGCCGCTGCTACCTGCTACTGCTGTTGGCCGCTGCTGCCACTGCTCGCTGCCACTGCAAGCTGCTGCTGCTGCTGCTGGCTGCTGCTTTCAGTCACACCTGAGGACGTCGCTGCCTTGCGCCTTCGTCAGGGGCCTAACGTGGTCGGCCGCTCACTTCCCTGCGTCCAGCGTGGGGGTCAGTGCTGCCGGAAAAAATCAGGCAGCATTTCCCCTGGCCCAGTGGCCGTGGGGAAAATTTTGACGCTGCCACCAGGCGGGTCAATGCTGCCAGAAAAAATCTGGCAGCATTTCCCCTGCACGGGCGCGTATGGAAGTCCGTCGGCGTTGTCTGGCACTTGTACGTCAGTCTGCTGCTGCTGCTGCTACGCTCTGGCTCTGATACCAAGAAAGATACTAGGCAGCAGGTTGGGGCAGCTTCGTTGTTGATGCAGCGTGCGGGCTTCCACGCTCGTTGCTTAAGTCAGTTGCCCCCTGAGTCTGCTGCTCTAGAGTCTAAGTCTGGAAGCTCTGGGTTTGTTACTCAGAAGTGCGCGCGCCATTGTTAGCGCCAGAAAGCAGCTGGAAACTGGTCGTAGCTGATTAGCAATCAAGAATGAACAGCAATGGGGGACCCCTCCAAGTTCTAGCCCCCCCCCCCCCCCCAGGCTCTGTAGAGCTTGTTACTCAGTTCATCAGCCAATCAGAAAATAGCTGATTTCAGGCTGGCAGTTTTTCTCGGTGAGGCCTGCCAGACGGCCGACAGCCCAAAACCCGGGCGTCGTCCGTTTTGCTTGAAAACTGGACCATACCATAATACCAACGCTGCAAATGCAGCCGTGCGGTCAGAATCAACTAGAAAAATAGTAGCGAGGAGTTATGGCAGCCTGAACCCAGGCAGTGCCCACGATGGTTTATGCTACCAAACAGGGCCATGCAACATGGAACAGGGACCCTAGGCAACAGATGACGACGCCAGCACGACAGTACGCGCTGGACGCATACAGACAGCGACTGTGGTGGCAGTGACTGCCGGCAGCGGGACCGCCGAGGAGGCCTGCCGATGGAGCTGAACACGTCGCCGGAGAGAGGGGGCTCCAGTGAACTGCGAGACGACCTCAGCGTGCATCGGCTCCACCGGACGACACTCCATCAGCGTCGAGTCTCGCCGTCAGTCATCTGCACGCCGATGTACACAAGCCGGGAGGACACAACAGAGCACAATGAGCGCAAAAACCAACATGTGTCGCGATAGTGGGTTCAATGACTGTCCGTGTACCTGTCGACCACGACATAGGGCTGCACATGAAAACACAAGCCTAGACACGGAATGGACATGATGTAATGCAAGGGACACAACGCCGTCTGAAAAAGAATTTTTCCGAGAAGTTAGCGTCAGCATGCGCGGTGGTACCAAGGAACATCAAGAACCAAATGACCTGGACGTACGTGGTGACGTTGATGGGCTCCCCCAGCCGGGCACGTCATTCTTCAAGAGCCATTGCCTTGTGAGATTCATGGGCATGGAGGCATGGGGAACAGTAGCCAACAGGTTGGCACAATGTTCCCCTAGGATGTGAATGTGATGTGCCTAATACATGTGCCATACGCATTGTTGACAGTCACGCTCAATCCTCATGTCGTGGAAGACTTGGGAAGGACCGAAACCCTTCATCTTGTACGCATACTTGATGAGAGTCTTCAAATTCTGGACATCCTAAGGATCCGGAGAGGGAATCAAGAGGTCATCAACGTATGCAAAAAAAGCGACGAAGGAAGCCGACAGATTACTCATGAAGAGAGTGGGGTGGACTGGACTACGACGATAGCCACTGCCTTCAAGGATGGCAGAAATCTTGAGGCTCCAACAGCATGGAGACTTCTTTAACCTGTGCAAGACCTTGTGAAGGCTCTAGACATGGTCGGTACCATTGTCAAAGCCAGATGGCTGTGCCAAGTAAATCTCCTCGTCGAGGCGACCGTGTGAGAACACATTGTTCACATCCATCTTATGTCACTCCCACTTGTGCTGTGCCTGGATTAAGAGTGTCTTGGCAGTGATGTACTTCTCCATAGGGGAAAAGTGGCATCGAAGTCCACACCGGACACCTTAGAAAAACCCTTAGCAGTGAGGCGAGCCTTATAGCACTCAACCGTGCTGTTGGGTTTGTACTTTCACCGGAACACCGAACAGGCAACAATGGCGTTGCGACCAGGAGGAAGTTCCACATTCTTGTAAACACCCCGCAATGCAAACACATCAAGCTCCTCATGCATATCTTCCTCCCAGAGAGCCACATCCCGAGCGAAGCAAGCCTACCGGACTGTGTCCGTTTTAGGGCAGAACGTTGCAGTGCTACTCATAGTGAGTGTAGTCGCAACAAAGGTGGGATACGTGATGGGAGGAGGGCTACAATAGTATGGAATAATTCATCTGCAGACAGGTAGTAGCCGACAACTGAGTTGTATCGGATGACGGGTGTAGGAAGGCCAAGCAAGTCCATACCGGTGGTAGGAGCCAGCAGATGAGTGGTAGGGGCCAAGGCTGGGATACAAGGATGATTCGACACTGATCGACTAGTAGAGGTTGCAAGGTGAGAGGAAGACTGCAAGGGATACATGCGACCACCCGGAGCCCGTCTATATGGTGTAGGGCCAGATGAGATTGGAGGAGCTATCGGGTTTACTTCAGAAGGAACGAGCAAGGGATCAGGGTGAAGTGGAGAGGGGTGAGAGGATGTGAGTAATGATGCAGGTGAAGATGCAGGACATGACGCTGTTGATGACATGGGTAGGGATGTCAGTACAGATGAGGATTCCGAGACAGATGCGGATGCAGGCATGGACACAGGCAACAATTCAGGTGCCGATGATGTAGGCAAGAATATAGGCAGTGGAGAAGGCAGAAACATAGGCATGGGTACCAAGAAGGACGGTGCCAAGGGTGCAGGCAAGAAAAGAGGCGCACATGACTAAGGAGCGCCTTCCAAGGGTCATCCGATCAAAGGGCTACCTTCATTACGCGAAACCGGGCCAAGAGAGTGAATGCATTGGACAATTTGAGGCTGAAATTGCTCTGAAAGAAGAGATCTTCACCTGACTCAATGGCCAGATGAATCTCTAGGTCCCAAAACTTCACTCCTTGGCTTGTAATGTTACGCTGAGAAACGGGCAGAGTCGCACATGAGAGTAGAGCTTCCTACCACGCTTGTCCTCAGGGAGCCAGGCACCAGTAATGTTCCTCTATTTGCGTACGAGGCACAAGTCAATAGGGTGAAGGTACTAGTATTCGTACAAAAGGACGTGGAGTGGAAGCAACATGTGATAAAACGGGGTTCTACACCCAAGTCATTTACTTCATGGCCTTCTATGCGAAAGCTTCCGACAAGACAAACTCGGCCAGCATAGTGGGAACCCAATCCACAAGAGTAGGATTCCAATGTTCAAGAACACCATTCTGCTAAGGAATGTAGGGGGAATAGGACACAAACCACACACCGACCTACGTAAGGAACCAAAGGCTGGGTTTGATGAACTAACCACCATGATGGAAGTGAAACACTTGTAGCTTACGGTGTCATGCATGCTTTGCTTGGAAAATCTAGGGTGTCGATCGTGGGACTGACATCACTATTCACACGGAGGGGAAAAACCAGCAGAAGCGTGAACAAACGTCAGTCAGACATAGGATGTAATGGCCGCCACGGAGGAATTCAACTGGGAATGGTCCCATGACATCAGCTTGGACAAGAGCAAGAGGCTCAAGGGTGTTATATATGGATTCAGGGAAAGGGGAATGATGCAATTTGCCTTGCACACAATCCATGCATTCAGTGGTGCAGGAAGCGGGAAATGTAGCAGCATCTAGAACAATGACAGGCTGATGTCGTAGCAAGCTGTGAATACCAACGATGCTCACAAGGCAGAGCCAACGATGAAGCAAGCGTGTCTCCTCGGCAGGAAGCAAAGGGACAAAATGGATATGAACAGCAGTAGCGGTGGATGCGCAAGGTACAAAGAGAGGTACAAGATACAACTTGTTACAATGAAGACTACGGAGCACAACAGGCCTAGAGGACTACAACAAAATAGTACTAACTCCACGAGACACGACAATTCTATACCGTGATTGTTGAGGGTAGTGACCGTCAACAGGTGCATCTCAAGCGCGGGCACATGTAGCACACCTTGCAAGAATATACAACTGTAGGGATGAACAAACAGCACAACACTGATACCCTAGACATGTAGCATCTATTGTAAACCAATACAAACAAAACGCAGTTCCCCAACAGGTTCCAACGACACAAACACGAAATGTGACAACGTCATGTGGTGAGTGGCTCTAGAATTGAGAATCCAGAAACTATCAAAAACAAAAACAAAAGATGAAACATAGAAGATAGAAAATTTACCTGAAAAGGCAGCAGACGACGGTGCACGACCCAAACAATGGGCTAGAAGATGGGGACACAGGTCATATTTCCAATCCTCAATCCATGCATCGCATGAACTGCTGAATGATGCTACCCTAAAGGATCCATCTCACTCACAATGGTGACCGCTAGACCTAACCGCCAAACCCACAACAGAAGGGGCATCTGGCGATCAAAGCTGAGAATGGAAGATCGACAGAAGAGAACCTATGCGGAAGTCCAAGGGAGGCTGTGCAAATGGATATGATGTGGAGGAAAAATCCGGAGATCGGGAGCAAAAATCATCGAGGGTGCCATGTACGACCACAATTCCAACTAACGGAATCCTAAGTTGGCCGCCGGAAAAGAGGAAAGGAATGCTTTGGTGGCTGATTTGTACCGCCACAAAGAAGGAATTTAGGCTGCTGAAGGTGTTCCTTAGAAGGATGTGACCGAGTAATGTGGCGCTCATGAGGCGCCAGGTGGTGGCATCACAATTAATGCCTATCTGCTGAGGACACAAAAACGGAGAAAATGAGAAGGGTCTCCCCACTTTTCGAGTGCACGGAAAGATTTTTGCATGCTAGGTTCTCAAGTCAAAGAACATAGGGTCTCACAAAGTACTGGGACAGAACCCAGAGTACCCGAATCTTGACCAAAGTGGATGCACCATACTTGGAAAGAGAATATAGGTAAAAGCCGCCAAACAAAAAACAGGCTGATGAGGTGGTGTGAAGTTTTCCACGTGTTTGGGTTCTGATCCTCACGCATGGTGGTGTTCCAAGAAACTGGGGAAAATCCCCAAGTTTTTGGGTCTTGACCAAGACGGGTGTGAATGAGAGGGAGAAAGAAGTTCTGAAAGATAAGAAATACAAACAAAACCAAGAAAAAAATGAACAGGAATAAAGTGGCTGCTGGAAGTGGTTGCCAGAAAGGTGGCCGGCGAGAGGGTGGACCCAGCTACATTCTGTTCCCGTTTTTTGTTGTTGCAAGCACCAAGATCTTCACCGCCAGAAAACAGCTCATGGAAAACAAGCTTGTCGGTCGACATGCCCCTTGACCATGAGCCCGTTGGCCATGATGACTGGCTCGTGTCAGGTAGACGACCAGTGACAAGAAGCTGCGATGTAGCTTCCTCGCGGTTGCCAACATTGCTGCTTTTGTAGTTACATGTGCTGTTGATGTGACTTCAGGCACTGCTACTGCTACTTTTCTTTCACTGCAGCTGCAAGTTGTTAATGCTGCAAATACTGCTCATACTTTTATGTGCAAAGAGGACGGCTGATATTGCTGGTTGCTACTGCTTGCTGCGGATGCTACTGCTGCTGCTACTACGATGGCAACTCCTGCTGCTTGCTGCTGTATTCTGGTGCAAATTCCACGCGTGCTACTCCAAATGCCATGCATGCTGCTATGGCTCCTGCTGTTGCTGCAAGCTAGGAGAGGTATGGTTAATGCAGGCCTTTTCACAAACTAGTTTTCTAGCGTGTACCTTGAGTGTGCTCTCTTACAAGAGAGTAGCTTACACTAATCCTTACACTCTTTCCATAGTTTATGAGAAGAGTGTACTTTTGTCCTATATGGCTTGAAAAATCTCTTCTTAGGAAGGACTCCGGTGCGTGGGGTTAGTGCATGTGTCAAGTGCGATCAGGCACCATACAAAGGTACACTGAAAGTGCACTGAGTGCGCTCATTTGTCTTATATGTCAAAGTAAATCTTCCTTTTTGTCCTATATGGCAAAACAATTCTCTTTTTAAGAAGGACCTCAGTGAGTGGGGCTAGTGTATGTGGCAAGTGCGCTCAGTTACCATATAAAAACACACTGAGAGCGCACTCAGTGTGCTATCTTGTCTCATATGAACAGGTGAATGTGCTATCTTGTCTCATATGAACAGGTGAATGAGCTATCTTGTCTTATATGGCCAAAACCTTCTCTGCTTAGGATGGACCTCAGTGTATGTGGTGATTGCGCTTGGTTTTCATACAAAAATACACTAAGAGTGCACTCAGTGCACTAGTTTGTCTCATGTGTCCTTGTAAATCTTGACTTTTGTCTTGTACAAACAATTCTCTCACTTGCTTCTTTATGAAGCAAGTGTAATACATGAGAATTGTTATTGTATTTGGGGGGTCCACATTTATCACATGAAATTCCCTTTATGAATTGCTCAATAATAGAAAACTTTCCTCATATTATTTTCATTTTATATAGAGAGAATATAATGTGTGGTTGTTTCCTACTTTGGACATAAACTTTTGCTAAGAAAATTTTCATTTGTTTTTCTAAACACTTCATTTTTTGAGGGATATTATTCTTCTATTACTGGAAAAATTTTCTGTTGCAGATACAGTGTTCGTTTCTTCGGTCTGTTTAGGCAATTACATGTAGCAATCTTTACGACGTACAAATTTACTTATTGTTTTTCCTTGGGTATCTGCTGATGGAATGGAATTGATGTCTTACGAACTACTTCTACGCCCTCGCTATCTGGATCGTCCGCTTGTTCAATTGAATTTGGAATCGTCGTTAAATAGTCGCTCGGTGCACCTGTCCAGGTCATACTTGTCGGCCGACTACATGCAGATAATCGTTTTCCTAGATGGTTCGAGTGTATCGTCGCTCCAGCACTTGTAAGATGGTCTAGAGAGACCCCCAGTGTACGGGGGTAGTGTATGTGGTGAGTGCACTCGAAATGAGTGTGGAAGTGCACTTATCACGCACTCAGTGTGAGACCGATATTAACCGCAGTGAATGTACGTATCGGTAAAATATCTCCTTTTACAAAACAAACCCTCGTCATTTACGATTGTTGAGAGCCTTCAAAGACAAACAAACCTGTGCGTTGTGAAGTTTGCAACCCGGCCTTCCTGGTGTGTGAGGGTCCCGAGCCGTCGACGGCCACATCGAAGTTCGAGATAGTGGATCGATGAAATGGGTCCTGTTCGGATTCATCTTGTAGCGAAATCAAATCTATAGCAAACATCGGTAATAGAATGCGGATAACCAAACTGGTTGAATCGAGATAAAGTTGTAAACATTATCTTGAAGTTCGATCAACCGAACTCCCTGAACTTTTGATACTTATCGCTTCATTTGAGAGATCTAGACAGTTTCTCGCTCCAAATGGAGATAGTGGTTACGGGGCTATCCAGCACTGAAAACAGTTGATGACGGAAGAGGGACCTCGGAACCCACAACAGACTACCCTCGATGGGTCCTATTCGTTTTCACTCGATGCCCTTAGTGCGGCCCAGGTTCAGTTGTCAATTCTTGGCCGACGCAAAAAGAAACAATTTCTTTTACTGTTGCGTTGACAGGTAGAAACTCTCGCGACTCTCAGCCTCGTCGGAGACTCCAAAAAGTGATAATGTCGTCCAATTAATGTATCGATTGAATGAAATCAGAAACCCGACTCAAGTTTCCTCTTATCTACATCAAGGTTGTACCATTGGCAGATATCCATCGTCGCTCGATCACTAAGTGAAGATGTCGGGCCAGAATTCCGACTGTCAACGTCGTCGGAGTTATGTTGGCTTCAAGCTTGAAGACTTGACCAAAAAGGACCTCGGCTGCATTGACAGTTGAGGATTTCAAGGTACAGTTGCAGTCCTTGTCGTTCTTGGTTTACAGTATGCTTACCATAATTCATTGTACGTTCCTTTTCTCGTTCGAACCAAAACAAACGCTTGAATAAAATATCGCAAACCACAGAAAACACTATACTCGAAGGATCGAGCACTCAGTGTATGATGAGTGCACTTTTCCACGTCAATCGAGCGCACTGGCCCATATACACTTTGCCTCGCACTGGGGGAGGGTCCTAAGGACTTGCAGTGGATGAGAACCGCCGACGAGGACCAGCG
>SZWC01004991.1:118172-150318 GCA_023375785.1 Penium margaritaceum
AAAAAGAAGAAAAGAAAAGAAAAAAGTGGCGTGCAGCAGACGCAGCAATGGCTACTTTCCCGCCATAGTTACGGCAGCTACGCGGCACAGCAACTGCAGCAGCGGGCGGCGGCAGCAGCCAACATTTGCAGCAGCGGGCAACACCTGCAGCGTTGCTGTGGCACTGAATTGCAGCAACAACCAGACACGTCAGCAGGGGCTGCCAAACTGCAATAGCAACGACGGGCCCTGGGAGGATCCGTCAACGTGTGGCGGCCGCGACAGCTTCGGCATTGGCAGTAACGTCATGTGTAGCAGCAGACCCCCAGGTGGTCTGAGGCCACCGTCGTTGATAGCTGCGACTGCAGCACCGGCATCAGCAGTAGCAGCTGTCAAGAGAACCATTCGGCCATCGGTTGTTCTCTCTTGGTATTCCCCTCCCCCTGCTGGCTGGGATCCCCTCTGCTCTTGGATTGGGTGGGGGTGGTTTAGGTACACGCAGAAGACCCCTCCCAGATTTCACACGCCCACTGGGCAGGGAAAACGCTGCCAAAATTTGTTGGCAGCATGGGGGGTGGGTCCATGGACGGTTCTCGGGTTGAAAAAGGCCCCGACACAGATCCCACGCCCACCGGGGCGGGGTAAATGCTGCCGATTTTTTTTCTTCGCCAGCATCGGCCACCCAACAGTAGAGATAGCAACGACCGCTCACAATGCCAAAGGACACATCTGATGGAGTAGGCAGTGCCAGCTCCACCTTGGACGCTGGCGTTGCCGCCTCTGGCGTGGCTGGCGCCACATCAAGAATGACGCGGGACGAGTCCCCGTTCAGTCCCAACTCACTGGCACCTGGCCTGCGCAAGCTGCGTGAGCAACAGGCTCAGCAGGCTCAACAGACAGCCAAACAGATGGCAGATCTGTTCAAGTTATTTCGGGACGCAGTCCAGCCGTAGCAGCAGCTTCAACAGCAACAGCAGTAGTAGAAACAGTAGCACCACCACCAGCAGCCGCAGCAGCAGGAGCGTGAGCAGAGGTTGCTCCGCGATGCATTGCGCAAGGGCAAGATGACAGTCAAGAGTGTAGTTGCAGCCGACGTCGATGCAGCTTTAGGAGCGTTCAATGCTGAGCCGTCAGACAACCTGCCAGAGTCAGATTCCGACGCTAGTGACGAGGAAGGCATATTGCGCATGCGCCTTGCACAGTTGGAAAAACGGTGTCTGACTCACTGATTGCCCAAGGCAGCACCGATCGGCGAAGCAGGTCCAAGCGACAAGGCCTGTAGGCCTGTCCCAGATCCAGCTTCCTTGGAGGACCTGTTACTCTGCACGAGCTTGGGGCTGAGGGAAGATCCCCTGTCCCCACCACCCGAGCAAGCTGCCTTGGTGGCTCTGCCGACGATGAAGCCCCCCAAGTGGTTCGAGACTGACCCACCCACCTAGCGGCAGGAAGATAGCTACAGCACCTGGGAGCCACGGTTTTGCATGTGGGCAGTCAGCGAGGGAGTGTACCTATACTACACAAGCCAGTATCAGGCCACTGACCCCTAGCAGACATCGACTGCCGCCTGCACCGCCTACGGTTTCCTCAAGGCAATCCCAGAGGAGTGCATTCTCGACTTCCAACCCTACATTGGTGACCCACGCACTGGTGCTGGGGCTGAACCCACGTGACGCATGGAGGCTGGCAACTACCCTCTTTGAAGGCGCGACTATGGCAACAACATCATAGTAGCTCTCAGACTTCAACTCCCCACGCCAGGGTGCACACGAGACACCGGCCAACTACTGGCGGCGGGCAATGCGACTGTACAGGGCCTTGGGGAAGCATGGACCTGAACAAATCATGGCGTTCAACAATATCAGGATTGGTCTTGGACGCAAGTACGCAAAGACCTTTGACAGCTTCAGCCCGAAGAGCCTCGAGGAGATGGTTGACAGAGGTCTGCTGCTTTCATGGGCCATTGAGCACTTCCTACATGTAACAGGAGTTGGAGCTGCAAATGATGCCCGCCATGGTGCGTCAGCCGCAGCTGTCATCGCAGTCCATGCAACACGGACCGTTTCCCCTTCCTCTCATCAGTCGTCGCAGCCCACGGTGACAGTTGCAGCAGCAATTGGTATAGCTGCTGCCGCTCAGAGGAAGAAAGGGAGAAACAACAAGAGGGGTGGCAAGGATGGCAAGGATGGCAAGGATGGCAAGGATGCTCCAAAGCCCACCCTGGAGAGACATTGGGAATGTTACAATTGTGAGGGAGGGCACCGCTACACAGAGTGCAAGCTCTCCAAAAACTAGACAAAGATAGCGCAAGGTCTCCAGCAGGCATTTGAGTAGCGTGAGCGCACCCCCGCATACTCCACAACGGCGGTTGATCTGAAGTCTCCATTAATAGTAGAAGGCACCAGAGACCTATCACCCTTGGAGCAGCAACTCACGACGGAGGCCCACAACATTGCCGAGTTCCCCCAGCTTCTCCGGCTCACCACTCAGGGAGGTGCGAGCGCATTGACTACATCGATAGGTACCACCGTTGAGTTTATGATGTTGAGTCAAGATGGTGGCGGTGGGGCACAGTGCGCTGTTGTGTCTGTGGAGTCGTTCGTCAGACGTGATGATGCTGACCTGTCCACTGTCCACTGCCACCTGAATCTTAGATTTGGGTGCCACCCATCACATGACATGTCGTCGACATGATTTTGTGGTGCTTGGTCCTATTGGCTCTGTGAGGCCTGTGCGCACAGCTACTACGCATGAGGTTCCAATTTTGGGTGAGGATGTGGTGCAATTCCATGGGCCGTTAGGGCCGTTCTACGTCTGAAACATATTGTATGTGCCCGATCTTGAACTCAGTTTGCTATCTGGACGTGCCTACACGCGGATGGGTCTCAGGGTCGCATTCACCAGTATGCCACTGTCTATGTGTGTGCTACTACTAAAGTAGTGCTCCGTGGCAAGGCAGTCGGATGTTTGTACCACGTCTCCGATTGCTCCAAGTCCCCATATCCACACCCCTGCCGCACACGTGTTTGTAACCGGCACGCTTTCGCTTGAGCACCAGCATCTACTGCACAGACGCTTGTGCCATGTCCACCTGGATGCGGTTGATCGTTTGATCCACACTCAGCCTGCACTAGGTCTTCACCCAGCATCCTTTGAGGCACCACCCAAAACCGATTGCCTACAGTGTGCCCAATGTAAGATGCACCACGCCACATACCCTCTGTCTGACTCCCGTGCGCTCAAGCCCCTCAAGTTGGTTCACTCTGATCTTGTGGGACCCCTCCCTGTGGAGTTCCAGGATGATAGAGAGCGCTATGTCCTGATAATCACCGACAATTTCACCCGCATGCAGTGGGTTTTCAGCCTGCGCCTAAAAAGTGATGCTGTCCTTGCTGTGCGTACGTGGCTTGTTATGGCTGAGCGTTAGTCCAGCCATACCCTCCAGAACTTCCGCTCTGATCGAAGAGGTGAATTCATGGGGGACCTTGACCGATATTTTGCTGAAGTGGGAGTGTTTCAAAACCTCTCCGCCCCCGCCACACCCCAACAGAAAGGCGTGTCAGAGCGTTGGAACCACACCATGGGGGATGCGGTTTGCTCCATGCGGATGGACAGCGGCATGCCAGAAGCATTCGCCTTTGAGGACATGGCCTACATGACATGGGTATGGAACCGAATTCCTCACGGCCCCCTCTCAAACACACACATCCCATACCAACCGTGGTGCGGACGTCCTGCTGGTCTTTGGCTTGCACGTGTGTGGGGCTCTCTTGCTTGTGTCTAGTTCACACCAAAACAACAAGGGTCCTAATTCTCCCCCCGAGGCCACGTCTGTGCGGTCGTTGGCATGGCCTCACGCTCCAAGGCCTGGTAAATCTGGGATCCCAGTCAATGGTGTGTGGTAGAGTCTCGGGACACCCTGTTGTTTGAGCATCTCTGCTTCCGAGAACTGCCCGCCGGTGGCACCCCACAGTCGTATTCCCCTGGGTGTGATATAGTCCCTCGCGCAGGGGGGGTGGGCTGACTGATGATGATGTCCCGGTCACCCTGGACGCTCCTGGTCCGTCCCTCTCACCGGCTGGCTCTCCAGAGTCGTTTACCCCGCCTTCAACATCTACCCCGCGCAAGGAGGGTGGGCTGACTGATGATGATGCATGTGGCATCTACATTATCTGCGTTGGTTGTGTCGCCCGTCCTGTCTGCGTCACCCGTTCTGCCTACGTCACCAATTGTGTCACCACTATCGCTCGTACCATCCACGCCTGCATCACCAGCAGAGTCACCGGCGTTCCTTGCATCATCTATCTCACTTACGCTGTCTGTGCTGCCGGTCGAGGCACCTGTGTCATCCCCGTCCACTGTATCCCCTGTCAACGCATCGTCACCAACTGACACATCACCATTCCTGTCGTCATCTGATGCGTGTCCACTGTGTGCTCCAGTGGCACCGCCACCAGAGCCGTATCGACGTGATGAGGGTGGACGGCTTCACCCGTGTCCTGCTCGGAGTGTGCATAGTGGGGACCATGGCATGAGGGCCTTAAGCCTTAGCGCGCAGGGCCTCACTAAAGTTCACCCGGGCTGTGCTACAGGTCTCGTGCTCCTTGCCCATGAGTGCCGACTTGTGACCGACTCCGCACGACCCAATGTTACTGTTGGTCCCCCATCCATGGCCTATGCCCTGGCCACGCGCAGTGGAGTCACAACGACCTCAGACCAAACTATGATGGGTGTGACGTCAGACCCCAGCACGATGCACCAGGCTTTGGCTGGGCCCGATGCGGCATGATGGCGCGAAGCGTGTGAGGCTGAGCTGGCTTCCCTCATTGAACATGGGGTTTACAAGCTTGTAGACCTGTCGCGTGGAAGCAAGGCCGTTCAGGCCAAGTGGGTCTTGCGGAAGAAGCTTAAGCTGGACAACTCAATGGAACGCTACAAGGCAGGAGTGACTCTGAAGGGATTCTCTCAGGTCAAAGGAATCGACTTCACTGAGACTTTCGCACTAGTTAGATGCATGACCACAGCCCTGAGTATGCTGTCACAGGTGGCCCATCACAATTGGGAGCTGTACCAGATGGACGTTAACAACGCGTTCTTACGTGGGAAGTTGGAAGAGGAGATTTACATGGTCTAGCCCCCAGGCTTTGAGGACGGAAGTGAACGTGCGTATCGGCTGCGGAAGGCCCTGCATGGCCTGAAGCAATCATCTCGATGTTGAAACAAAGAAATCACCAGCACACTCCTAAGAGTTGGCTATGTCCAGAGTACGGCGGGCCCTTCGCTCTTCCTCTCATAGGCTCCTGAGCCACTCATGGCCATCGAGGTCTACGTCAACGACCTTCTGATCGCTTCATTCGATCTGAAGGCTATCGAAGCAGCCAAGGGTGTGCTGCATTTGACATACAAAATGAAAGACCTGGGACAGGCCACAGTGTTTTTGGGCATGCAGATCGTGCGTGATTGTGCTCGGCGGATGCTTCTAGTCCATCAGGAGCGGTACACTCTCACATTGGGGGAGCATTTCACCAAGCTGCTTAGCACTGTACGCAGGGTATCAACCTCGATCACCCCTGACAGACATGATGCTCTGAAGGTTGATGATCCAGCAAAGCTGGGGGAGCTAGTTGATGTGACCTTGTACTTGCGTGTCATTGGCTGGCTCATGTACCTAGCTATGACGACATGCCCGGACATCGCCTTCACTGTTGACTTGCTTGCACAGTTTTCACAAGCACCACACATGCGGGTTCTTCAGGATGTCATTCAATGCATGCGGTATGTCATGTCCACGGCCCATGTTGGCCTTCACTACCGAGGGCAGGCCTCTATGGTCCTCGACGGATACACGGACAGTGACTGGGCATGGATCCCGGATGGCAAGAGTTGCACACGTTGCATCTTCCTCATTGGAGGAACTGCCGTCTTGTGGCGTAGTGGGAAACAGGGCTGCATCTCTTGTAGTACCGCAGAGGATGAGTATGTAGCTCCGGGTGTAGGCGCGACCGAGAGTGTGTGGTTATTGCTCCTATTGCGTGAGCTACGTCAGTCCATGTCCTCTGTAGTGCTTTGGTGTGACAATGAGAGCGCAAAGGCTATTGCCGAGAACTCCGGTATGTTCCATGCACGCACCAAGCACATCAACGTTGAGTACCACTACATCCAAGATCTAGTGGATCGAGATGAGATTCAGGTCATGTGGGTTGGCACCGACTCGCATCGTGCTGATTTCTAACAGAGGCCATAAGTCGTACAAAGTTCCTCGCGGCAGCTCCGTCTGTGGGATTGCACCCTAGCTTCACAATGGACTGACCTCTACCCTTCAACTGCATTTGTTGCCGCTTTCTTGTCCTTACCTTCAGTCTTTGGCTCTCTGATGTACTTGGCAACGACCACATGACCCGAAACGGCCTTTGCCGTCAACCTCGTACCGTTCTCGCGTTGTCCTCAAGAGAGAGCCTTTCACGCGGCTCTATGAGTGGTGCGGTACATTCTCTCTGCTTTCCAGGCCACTGTTTGGTGGTAGTCCTCAGCTACACAGACAAGGAATGGGCCTGGAGCCATGATGAGCGTAGTCGGAATGGCTATGTGTTCCTGCTTGGTAACAGCACTGTATCGTGGTGCAACAGCAAGAAGGGATGCATTGCGCATAGCTCATCAGAGGCTGAGTGTTTTCAGTTGGGGGATGTACCTATTGAGGCGGTGTGGCTATGACATGTTTTGTGAGTTGTGTGAGTCTGTGTCTTGCATCATTTTTTGCTATGAAAACCAGAGTGTGTTTCCCATTGCAAAGAACTATGGTGCATTTCATGCTATTGAGCAACACCTTGTGCGTGATCTTCTGGAGCGAGAGGTGATCTCCGTGATCTGGGTCAGCACAGACATGCAACGGGCTGCCCAAGACTTGGGGGCGCAAAAAGTTCATGGTAGCCATCTAGTCTGTCGGGCTTCACCCTTGACCTGAAAGTGGTTGAGAGTGGGATGTGCACATATTGACTGTCGAGAACCTCATTGTGCACTTGTGTGAGTTCCAAAAGTGTATGGAAATGCGTACCATCGCGTCATGGGGGAGTGTTGTGATGTGAACTTGATGTTTTGTACATAGCTAACTGTGACCTCTCGGCTCACGTCGATTGCCTTGCAGACTCTTGATGAGACGGAGGGTACAGAAGATTGTGGGAGCAAACGCAAGTTCGGGAGGTGCCGAGCAGTAGCAATCAGCCACCGGTGACACTTCCGGCAGTCGTCACCCCTCTCATGGCTGAAGCACCCCCATCTTTGTTGCAAAACACTCTATTGTATTCTTCATACATTCTTGGTCTGGCATGTCTTGGTGACCTATACTTGTCTTGCTTGTGACCGTGGGTTAGTTTCGACAGGCGTAGGTTGGGACAAAACTCGTTGTGGGTATATGTGCACTTGCAGGTAGCGAGTGGCATTATGCCCTCGCGTTTTGGTAAGCGCTGGCGAGCTCCAACTCGCCAGCCGACGGGTGGGCTCGATTAGCGAGCTCCACCCCGTAGGTTTTCTCTCCTCACGTGTTTCTGACACCCCCACCCTCCACACTCTTCCGTTTTGATCACCCGTCAGTTGCATTCTGATCACACTCTTGTGCTACACACAGTCACGCGAGGGAAAAGGGGCAGGTTGTTTCTGTTTGAACTGTCCCCATCAGTTTGTACAACTTTTGTGACCACTCGGCCATGTTTATGCTGGTGCAGATCCTTGATGTGGACCCAGCTGGCGTCAGAGCACTGGCAGGTGTTGGCTCCACCAACACCAGCAGCTGTTGAACAATTGTCACGGAGTCTCGGGTACTTGCTAGGGTGCTTTGTAATTTTTCTATAATTGTTACATTCTTCTCAGTAAAAAAGCTCTTGAGCCCGATTTGCATTTTTTGCATCGTGTGTGTATCGAACAATGTCAGACTTGTGTGTGTAACTAGTCGAAGTGTCCGGCTCAAGATTCTTCATCTCCAGGTTGAGACGGTGTTGTGTTTGGATGTCTGTGCACAGAGATATGGCAAAAACAGAAGTATTATGTTGGTTTTAGGATGTACTTGAGAAACTTCCTGGAAGTTGCCTAATTAGACTGCCTACCCACTGCGTTTGACACGAAGCAGGATACAGTAAGGGTCTAGTCAGACGACGCACACAGGTGTCAAGTGCTTGTTCACAGAAAGCACCTGCAAGGAGAGCTACACAAATGAATCACACACACATAAGTAGGGGCGACCGCTCTCGGTTTGTACCACACACTAGGGTAGCGTTCCGTCGTGCATCAGCTAGCTACAAAACGTAGACATTCATAACTCAGTGCCAACATATTGGAATCAGGCGCCGCTGAATGGCTAGAACAAGAGTCTGAAGTACTACAACCGTGCAGCAAGCACAGACAGAGATGTTGCACCCCAGTGCAGGCTGGCAAGCCCCTCACGGGCTCCACTCCTCACGGTGTTGCCGAGCGCCAGCAGAGCCCTGCCGCTGTCGGGCCCACTTCAGGCATCTGCACGTGGATGGACATGAGCTGACAGGTCACAGTGCTCCGTGAGGGCACCCGTCAATAGCAGTCCCCCATGACCAAATGGTGATTACAAGTCCATGCACGGGCACACACAGAGGGTAGCCACAAGGAACACAAAGGACAAGGGACAGTCACAGAAAAACAGAGACCAACATCAGTGTACAAGCTCAGCCCGCATCAGGGGCGAGGCGAAGACCAAAAGCACGAACACTCCCGTGGAACTTCGGACGACCAAGTGCCTTTGTCAAGAAATCAGCGTTCTGATCGTTTGTGCCAACCCAGACGATCGCAACCTCATGCCGCTGCACCAGGTCACGGACAAAGTGGTACTCAACGCTGATGTGCTTCGTGCGAGCATGGAAGACGCCGGAGTTCTGAGTGATGGCGTCAGCACTCTGGTTGTCACAGCGCAGCACAACAGGATGGATGGTCTGGCGGAGTGTGCGAAGGAGCCGAAGAAGCCAGACGCTCTCAGCAGCACCCGCTCCCAGTGCTACATACTCTGCCGCCAACGAGCTGCACGCAACGCATCCTTGCTTCCCGCTATGCCACGAGACATCAGTACCGCCCAACAAGAAGATGTAGCCGGTACGACTTCTACCATCAGGGCTCCATGCCCAATCGCTGTCCGTGTAACCGTCAAGTACGACAGATGGCTGCCGTTGATAGGTGAGACCGAGGCGGGGAGTGGACACGACGTAGCGCACAACGCGCAGAGCCGCATCAAGTGTCAGTTGCCGCGGTGCCTGCGAGAACTGGGCGAGAAGGTTGACGGCAAATGCGATGTCGGGCCGCGTTGTGGTGGACAAGTACATGAGCGAGCCGATGACTCGCAGGTACAGGGTCTGATCAACCTGCTCCCCCAGAGCAGCTGGGTTGGCGACCTTCAGCACCTTTTGTCCCTCAGGAGTGATGGGGGTGGAGGCACTGCGCAGAGTGGAATGCAGATCAGTTTACCGCTCCCTCACAGCTAGTGCGTACTGCACCTGATGTACCGTGAGATTGCGCCGAACACGATCGCGCATGATCTCCATGCCGAGGAAGACAGACGCAGACCCCATATCTTTCATCTTGTACGCGGTTTGTAGGACAGCCTTTGCTGTCCGCACGGCCTCCAGATCCGGAGACGAAATCAGCAGGTCATCCACGTAGATGAGGATCATAGTGAGAGGAGCAGGGCTCTTTGTCACGAAGAGAGAGGGGTCTGCGTCGCTCTGGACGTAGCCCGCACCCTGGAGCGTGCCATCGATCTCGTGGTTCCTGCACCATTGTGACTGTTTGAGGCAATACAGGGCCTTCCGCAGCCGGCACACGCGACCTATGCCATCCTCGAAGCTAGGAGGCTGTACCATGTAGATCTCCTCGTCAAGATGCCCATGGAGAAAAGGCATTGTTGACGTCCATCTGGTGCAGTTCCCAGTCGTGCTTGGCAGTCATGTCCAGAAGGGCTCGCACCGTGCTCATCTGCCCGACAGGAGCAAATGTGTCCTTGTAGTCTATGCCCTCGACCTGTGAGAAGCCCTTTGCCGTCAGGCTAGCTTTGTAGCGATCAAGACAGCCATCCTGATTCAACGATAGGAAGCGATGAATTCACCTCCGCGGTCACAACGAAAGTTGTAGAGGCGATGACCACAGGCAAGTTTGGCCTGGGGAAGCCAGGACTCGACGGTGGGACAGACATCACTTTTCTGCTTGAGGGCAAAGACCCAACGCATGCGAGAAAAGTCATTAGTGGGATAGAGTACGTAGCGACCAGCCCCCCCAAGTGTGTCATGGGAGAGAGGCCCCATGATGTCAGCATGCTGCAAATCAAATGGAGCAGAGGTGCGAGACTCAGAGGTGGAGAAGGGAGACCGATGCATTTTGCCTTGGCACAATCCAGGTAGCCAGGAGGACAAGGAGAAGGAAAGGAGCCAGCATCTAGACCCTCAGCAGGGAGCGTGCAAAGAAGGGAATCAATGGCAGTAGTGTGGATGTGACACAAGCGACGGTGCAGCAACTGAGCATGGATAGGGGAGAGGGAGCGGGCAACGTGCACATGAGCAACAGTGGCTGGCGCTGGCGCAAAGGTGGGGATGCGGAACAGGCGATTGCAGCGAGTACCTTGAAGCAGAATGCGGCCAGAGGTGCGATGGGATACAGAGGCAGTGCTGTGGCTGGATGAGAAGTCCATATCCTGGTCATCGAGCGTGGTGACAGAGAGGAGACTCAGCTCAAGCGATGGAACATACACGACTTCAGGAAAGAATAGTCCCCTCCCCTGGACAAACAAAGCGCACAACGCCAACGCCCTTAACAGGTAGCAGCTGACCGGAGCCAGTGCAAACAAAACGGACAAAACCAACGGGGCCAAGAGAAACAAAGGACGCGTGCGACGAAGTCATGTGATGAGTGGCTCCGGAAACAAGTATTCAGAAGCCCCTCGATACACGAACAGTGGCGGGCTCACGACTTACGGTAGCAATGGCAGCATGCGGGACAAGGCGCTGGCCGCACGCAACAAGGCAACGAGGCAAACGAAGGGCCTCCCATTCTTCAATCCACAGCACATCTGCAGGGGGACACCCGAGAACATGACCGGACGCTGGGCCACGCTACTCCCCATCAACAACACACGCAAGAGACGTTGACCCAGAACGGTCACTCTCACCTCCCTGATCACAGAAGTGGCGCTGGTGGGTGGTGTGGGACAGGGCAGCTTCCAACTGGTGCGCATCCTTGGGCGCATCCGGGGTGATGACAACGACGGAGGGTGCCCGACGTGGAGAATAGGGCGACGTCGCCCAAGAAGGCGCAGCATAGGCACTGGAGGGCGGACCATAGAAGACCGGTCCGCCATATCCTGGGGGCCACTCCCAGGGGTAAAGAAGAGGGCGTAGGGCAACAGCGGTGTGGTAGACGGTGGCCTCAAACGTGGTAGGGTGGTGACGTGGTGGAGATGGCAGGGGTGCATCCTGAGAGGTGCTTGTAGAGCCCCCAGAGCCACTAGAGGAACGCGCCCAGTGAGCACGTATTGCAGATGCCAGGCGCTTGTTGTCGGGAGGAGAAGGACACTTGGATGCAGAATGACCAACGGCCCCACAGCTCCAACACGTGACAGTGCTAGGAGTGGCAGAAGAGGAAGGTGTGCTGCGAGCGTTGGTGCTGACGCCTTTGCCTTTGCCACGACCCAACTCCCCACCAGGGCCTGTTGCGGCAGAGCCTTTACCCCGACCACCACTTTTGCCCCGACCTCCACCGCCACCCCCTTGGTGGACAAGGGATGTGACCGGGGAGGAGGATGAGGAAGATGAGGAAGAGGAAGATGAGGAAGAGGGTAGTGCTGTGGTGGCAGCTGCAACAGCAACACGGTGGATGCACTTAATCTAGAGGGTACTCCACCAGTCAATGAGCTGCTGGGAGGTAAACTCCCAAAGGGAACCAATGCCTGGTGGAGAATCAGCACGCACTCGTTCAGCCGCAAGACGCTTGAGCTCGGAGGCTTTCACCTCCCTGAAGATGTCAGACAGTTCCGGGATGAGACCGTTGACAATAGAGAGGACAACAGGAAGCTGTCGAGGAGCTGCTTTGCCGAGGTCCTTCAAAAGACGCAAACCACGAGCCCAATAGGCATCCCCAATTTTGTCAGCATGCATGGAGAGGGTGTTAAACTGTACAGTAAGAACGCTCTATGCTGCGTGCCCAGTGACAGTGGTGTGACGCTTGATGAGTGCGTATGCGCCGACTGGATTGGCAGGAGTGGGACGATCAGTGTTAGAACTGTAGGACCGTATCTCATCAGTGAGGTCATCAAGCCCAGCACGGATGAGGGCACGGACAGGACGCGCAGACTCAACATCTGTGGGGACAAAGGGAGGGTTTGAAGAGGGATTGGACAAATGGTAGTATTCCCAAAGCTGCTCACCCTGCGCCCAAGCGTTGAAGCGCACCTCCTACGAAGCAAATGAGAGGTTGGCGGTGAAGTGAGGTGGTTCTGCGTCAAATTCGGGCTTGCGTTGCAAAGGCTGGGCAATGGCTTTGGCAGTGGCTGTGCCTGCAGCAGCTGTAGCAATAATAGAGTCAAAGTGCAAAGAGCTAGTGCTGGTGGATGCGGAAGCGGGAGAGGCAGAGAAGGCAACAATGATGTCAGTAGCAGCAGAGGCAACAGGTGTAGAGTGCAGAACAGGCTGCAGGTGGTTGAGGACAAGGTCAGCAATGTGGTCGACGAAGGTGTCCTGATCGCCCTGCTCAGCGCGTAATTTTTCCTCAGCGGCGCGCTGTGCGGTGAGGTCTGCTTGGAGGGCTCCACGTTCTATGCGCAGCTCCTGCAGGGCAGCATAGTGATCATCGTCGACCGGCATGGTGAGAAATGTACGTAATAGAGAAGGTTTGTCGGGCACAGTTTCCCCTGCCTCAGTGGGGGTGGGGAATGAGAGATAAGTTGTGCCAATGGCACTGCACAACAAGGGAGAGAGACAGTGTACACGACCATGGAGGAGAAGGACAGAGGAAGCAAAAGGTGTCCAGGCAGTAGGATAGAGACAGCTCACCAAGTCTAACAGCGCAAGCCAAACAGAGGAGAAAGCGTGGCTGCTGCTGATGCTGCAATGACCGCTACGGTGGAAGATGCAGACACAATGAAGCAGGCAACTCAAGTGAGAGCAACACCAGTGAGGGCAGAGACGGCAGCTGTAGCTGTGACAAGCAGGCAAACCTGATGGCAGGAGGGCGCGGATGCTGCTGCAGTGGACACTTGGGATGTGGAGTCCTGAATAGATGTCACAACACTAGAGAGGGATGTGGCAGCTGATGCTGCTGCCAATGTAGTGGAGTCAGCTGCAGCTGCAATCTGTGTGGCAATGTTGACGCTGGCGGCTCCAAGGGGACCCTGCTCTATAGCTGTGGTGGTGTAGGTCTCAACTGCCCTGCCCGCACCGGTGGTGGCAGGTGCACGTACGGCGCAAGCTGTAGCTGCAAATGTGGAGGCCACAGCAGAGCTAGAGACTAAGGCTGCCTCCAACATAGTGAAGATATCTGAGGGCACAGGAGGTGGTGCTGCCGCCTATGATGCAACAGATGAAGTAGCACGATGCGAGAGATCCTCTGTTGAATGCCTGGTTGTTGCTTTGGCAGCTGGTGCTGCTCGAAAACGAGCGGCACAAAGATGAAGACTCTGCAGGCACTTTCTACGTGCAATAGGTGAGCTTACATGTGATGAGGGACGACGTTACTCACGTGGCGGCCCCATTGCTGGCGCATTTTGCACCATTGGTGAATCGTCAGAGTCGGATTGGCAGTAGGCCGAGTGCTCGGCAGCGTCGGCGAGCGCAAGGTGCTTTGCGGGGTCGTAGTCCTCCCCCGGGTGGTAGCCGGGGCTGTCGTACCGCCGGCGGGGGCCCACGCACGTCCCTCCTTGTAGCGCGCGAGAAGCTCATCGGTGTATGCATGCTCACACCAGCCCCTTGGTGACGAGGGGATTGGCTCTGACTCCGGTGGTGAAGCCAGGGTGGCGTCTCACACTGCAGAAGTGGCCACCGCATCGCACGTGGCTGCGATGGTGTGTCACGGGGCTGGAGGTCAGCAGGTCGAGAGCAAGCTGAGATCCGAGAGAAGAGCCCAATTTCACAGACAGCGGTACCAAGGTGTGGGACCGTAGGATCGCGGCGCAGCTGAGGGCCGAGGTTAGAGGCCAGGGTCCGGGTCAACGGGAGACGAAGACCTGTGTAGCTGATGAGCAGAATGGCGAGGTTGCAGTGCTGCAAGAATGCAGCGGGGCAGACCGTGGTTAGGGTTCCAGGGCACCGGGCTAGAAGATGACTCGGTGCTGAGCACTTGAGGTGCTGCGGTGTGGTTACACTCCGAGGCGCAGATAGGCCGCACCCCTTGCCTGCGATGTGGCGGGTCAAGTGAGGTTCAATGGCGCGGATGTGTAGATTTCCATGCCAAACTTGACGCCCACATTCCACATGTGGTCCCTAAAAGACAGGTTCTTAGCATTGCTGTCGCTGGCGCGACAGTACAAGCCGGCCAGCTAACTCACTTGCACACACAGGTGGAGGTGAGAGGAGCAAGGGGTTGGCTAGGGACACAAGTACAAATGTCAGAAGCTGCAAAATGTTTAATTGTGCAGAGAGAGATGACAACTGAGACCAGAACAACCTAAATAGTGTCGCAGCCCTAGTGGATGTGTACACACGCAGCACACAAGGGCGCTTTTTCTAGCAGGACAATACAGTGGCAAAAGCACAGTTTTGACCACAATTCTCTGTAGACACGTCAGAACGACGAGCCGTTTGAATCAGAACGTCCGCATCAATGAGATCTATGTCTTGGTATGTTGTACGCCTATGTGCTATCCCACAGCACACATCTAAAGAATACAAGAGTCTTCTGGGCGCCAGTCGCCGTCGGCCGCCGGTCTTCTGCCACCGTCGCCAGTCTCAAGGATCTGCACGTGAATGGACATGAGCCGAGGTGTCACCGTAAGCCGTGTACGAGACACACAACAACACTCCCCCATGACCGGAGGGCAAAACACGTCCATGCACATGCAGATACTGATGTTGTACAGAGCAGGAAATGCATAGCCGCTGCAGGTAGCAAGCACATCACACGTAAGGCGGCACATGAGGAATCAACCTGTAGAAGGGATGGAGCAGAGTCCCACAGAACGAGTGGCCGCGTGAAACTTCAAACGACCCAGAGCCTTGGTAAGAAAATCCGCGCACTGCCTGTCAGTGCCCACATGGATGACTCGGATCTCACCACGATCAACCAGATCACGCACGAAGTGGTGCTTAATATTGATGTCCTTTGTGCACGCATGGAACACACCTGAGTTCTTGGCGATAGCCTTCGTGCTCATGTTGTCACGCTGGAGAACCACAGGGGGAATGGACTGACGCAGTTCACGCAACAGACGGACAAGCCAGACACATTCTACTGCACCGGCACCTAGAGCAACATACTCTGCCTCAACAATGTTGCGTGCAATGGAGCCGTGCATCTCGTTTCACAAGGACATTGCAGTGCCTCCAATGAGAAAGATGTAGCCGATGCGGCTCTTGCCATCTACACTCCACGCCCAATCGTTGTCTGCGTACCCATTGAGCACAACGGAGACCTGCTCGCGAAAGCACAGGCCGAAGCGTGCGGTGGACAGGATGTAGCGCACACACCGGACTACGGCCTCCAGTGTTCGCTGGCGTGGAGCCTGCGAGAATTGGGCGAGCAGGTTGACAGTGAAGGCAATGACGGGGCGTGTCGTGGCGGCTAAGTACATGAGCGAGCCGATGACTCGCAGGTACAGGGTCACATCGACCGGCTCCCACAGGTTAGCTAGGTCATCCACCTTCAGGGCAGCGTGCCCCTCAGGGGTCATGGGCATGGAGGCCGTGCGGACGGCAGTGAGGAGGTTGGCAAAGTGCTCCCCCACAGTCTCTGCGTAGCGTTCGTGATGGACGTAGAGAGTGCGGAGGACACGATCGCGCACAATCTGCATCCCCAAAATGACATAGGCCTCAGCGAGATCTTTCATCTTGTAGGCCGAGGTGAGAATGGTCTTGGCAGCGTTCACTGCTCCAAGGTCGGGTGAGGCGATCAAAATATCGTCCATGCAGACGAGGATAGCAACGAGTGGTGCTGGGGACTGTGAGAGGAACAGGGATGGAACAGTATCGCTCTGAAGGTACCCAGCGCATCTCATCGTGCTCGTGATCTTTTGATTCCGGCATCGAGGTGATTGTTTCAAGCCGTACAAGGCCTTCCGCAGTCGGTATACTCGACTGGTACCATCCTCAAAGCCGGGTGGCTGGACCATATAGATCTCCTCCTCAAGGTCCCCGTTCAGGAACGCGTTGTTGACAACCATTTGATGGAGTTCCCAGTCATGCTGTGCCGCCTGGCTCAGCAGCGTGAGCGCGGTTGTCATCCGGCCAATATGGGCAAAGGTCTCGGTGTAATCTACGCCCGGGACTTGAGAGAAGCCCTTTGCTGTCAGGTGCGCTTTGTAGCGTTCCACAGTGCCGTCTGGTTTTAGCTTCTTGCGGAGAAGCTACTTGGCCTTGATGGTCTTGCGCTTCTTTGGCAAGTCCACCAGCTCTGAGACGCCGTGGTCTCGGATGGCATCGAGCTCACCCTGGTAGGCAGTGTGCCATTGCTCAGCGTCAAGGGCTGACAAGGCCTCAGGCAGACTAGTGGGGTTGGGAGACAGTACTGGCACACTGCGTGTTGCCAAGGTGTATGCCACAGAGGGAGGGTCAACCGTCACCATGGACTCAGCGATGTCACGAGCAAGATAGCGCTCATGAGCAAGTAGCACTATAGTAGTGGTACAGCCAGGGTGAACCTCAGCGTAGCCTTGAGCACTCAAGCCGAGGGTCTTCATGCCCGGATCACCGCTGACGACGTTGCGCGTGGAGCGTGGGTGAAGATGTCCACCGGGTGCCTGTGTGTAAGGGTCTGATGGGGCAGGAGCAGTGGGCGCTGATAACTCACATGCCGGTGTACGCTGCACGGCTGGCGCGCCACTCGAGGCTAGTGTGGTCTCAAAAGCCGGAGACGGGCCCACTGCAGACGTAGGCATGCCCGCGACCGGAGGCAGAGACGGCTCAGAGTCAGACACGGACACGGACGTAGGATCTGGCAAAGACTCAGCTGCGGAAGTAGGCGCGGGATCAGGTAGATCCTCAGACGCGGAGGCAGACTCGGACGCAGACTCAGACACAGGCGAGAGCGGAGAGTCGGGCAAAGGAGCGACCTGCAGATGGGACGATGTTGGGGGTGCCAGAGGGCACAGCCTCTGGGGACAGCCCTTGGGGTGTCAGCGACAGAGTGACCGCACCGGATGGGGGCACTGTGCCAACTGTACCAGTGACCTCCCCCACACTACGGGGTCCGGCACACCAAGGCGCATGAGCAAGACACAGTGCGTGGATGCGGGCAAGATCGCGGAAGGCGAGATGCTTGAAGAAGAGAGCGTCACAGGACTCCACGATGCGGTGTCGCTTAGTGTCCCAGAACCTCCAGGCTTTCAACCGCGGAGTAAGGCCAACGAAGGCAAAGAATGCGGCCCCACAGAGAGAGCTTGCTCCCCTGCTGCTCTGGTGTGAACCAAACGCAGGCAAGGGAGCCCCAGACACGGGCAAGGTGCAGATCCGTACAACGCCCGTACCATAGCTCGTAGGGCGTGCGGTGACCTGGGAGGGGGCCGTGGGGAATGCGGTTCCAGACCCAGGTCATGTACGCCATGCCCTCGAAGGTAAAGGCTTGAGGCATGGCGCTGTTAGCGCGCATGGCGCGGACCACATCCTCCATGGTGGGATTCCAGCGCTCGAAGACGCCGTTCTGCTGGGGGGTGGCGGGAGCGGAGAGGTTGTGGAAGACACCAAGCTCGGTGAAGGAGCGGGCCATGTCATCAAGGTACTCGCCGCCGCGGTCCGAGCAAAAGGTCTGAAGGCGATGGGGAGATTGGCGCTCGGCCATAACCAGCCAAATGCAGACTGCAATGGCGGCATCGCTCTTCTGACGAAGCCTGTAGACCCAGCGCATGCGCATGAAGTGATCAGTCAACGTCAGGACGTAGCGACCGTGGTCCTCCTGAAACTTGACAGGGAGCGGACCCATGAGGTCAGAGTGGACAAGCTCCAAGGGCCAAGGAGCCCTGGAGACAGACGTAGGATAGGTGGACCGGTGCATTTTTCCTTAAGCACAGGCCAGGCAATCGGTCGCGGGCGACACCTCGAAGGATGCTGCATCAACACCGAGAGCAGGCTGAGTGCAGACCAACCTATCAACAGCCCCAAGGTGCACATGGCAGAGGCGTCGATGAAGGAAACGGTGGTGCTTGGGGGATCGAGTACCAGCAAAAAAAATACGAGCAGTGGGAGACGAAGGCAAGGTGGGTGCACTCGTACAGGACCCAGAGATTTGATACAGATCATCGACGTCCGTCCCACTGAGGACGGTCTCCTTGGTGTCATGCACAAAGATGCAAGCATCGGCAGCTGTGTGCGTGACACCCAGGCCCATCTTGGTGCAAGCACGGATAGACAGCAGGCTGAGTTCCAGATCAGGGACAAAGAGGACGTCGGAGATGTATACGGGACCAGTGGGCCCGGTGAACTGCACAACCCCAATACCCTGGACAGGGACCTCATGGCCAGATGCAGTGCGAACGGAGCAAACAGCGCCAACATGATGCAGGACGACGAAGGCGTCACGGCGACATGTCATGTGGTGGATGGCGCTGGAGTCAACGACCCATGTGGCGTCGCTGACACGCGTACAAGGGGCAACGTGGTACTATGCAACGCAACAAGGTGCGGCAGCAGGATGCTCAACGGGGAACACAACAAGGCGACCAGCGGAGCGCACATGAGCAGCATACAACCAAGACACATCATCAGGTCCGTCACGCGCACACGGCTGGGTATGGGGACCACCACAGGCATCATCACGCAATGACACACACAATTTGCAAGCAGTAGCAGGATCCCTCGACTCACTCAGCTCACTCACACCTCCCTGACATGAGCGTTGGGCAAGAAGCTGGTGCATCTTGGCAATTATTCTGTTGCGCTCGGCGAGTGCCTGGTCGCCAGGATCCGCGGAGAAGCCTGCTGTGGTGGCGGACTCCTCTGGGACGGCTACGGTAGTGGCAGCCGAGCGGGCGGTCACACCGGGCGTCTGGCGCATGCGCGCCTCGTGCGCCTCCTGCAGCCCACGGGTGACCTTGGCCCAATCCAACGGGCGGCCCATCAGGCGAGTGCAGTCAGGATAGTGATGATCACCTCCGCAATTAAAGCACACAAGCCAGTGGCCCGTCGTGTTGCCGGAGCTGCTACTGCCAATACTGCTGCTGCTTCCGCCACTACTGCTGCTGCTGCGGTTGACATTGTTGGTGCCAGTGTCGCTGCTGGTCTCGCCGCTGGAACCACCACTTGGCGATTTGTGGCCCTTCTTCCCCTGAGCTGGAGCCACTCTGGCTGTACACGGCGGGGACGGGGATGCGGCGGCAACTGCTGCTGAAGCGATGCTGCGGCAAGCGCGTTTTGCTGCGTCCATGCCGGCGACCTCACGGAAGTGGAGGGTGGCCAAGCGTAGCAGGATCCCGTCGCTCGCCATGTCGCGAAGCAGACTCTGGTCAGAGTTGCTGAAGACGCGCGCGTAGTCAGGGTGAATGCCGTAGAGGATGATCTGGAGTGCGGAGTACTGCGCAGGGGCATCGTCTCCTAGCTCCTCGTATAGCTGGATCACCCGGCGCTAGTAGTCAACTCCGGACACCTGAGCAGTCTGGCAGAGGGAGTTGAAGTCGGCGATGCGCTGGGATGTCAAGGCCATGGTGGCGCCCTCAAAAAGAGTAGCAGCCAATGCCCACACCTCGCGAGGGTTAGCTCCCGAGCCGGTCAGCGGATTGCCAAGGAACCGACTGAAGTCTTTGCTGAAGTCTGGGGCGGCCTTCATTAGATCGGAGGCGGCACGGACCGCCATCTGCGTCTGGGCGGGGTCAGACTCCTGATAAGGGGTAAGGTAGTAGGCAAGGACTACCTCGCTCATGGCCCACATGCAAAAGCGTGGCTCCGAGGACTTGAAGTCGTTCCCAACCCGGAAGACAAGCTGGTCCGACTCAAACCAATTGAGTGGCTTGACCGTCGGCAGAGCGACGGCTGAAGCCACTGTGGGACCAGGCATATGGGAGGCAACCCCTTTGCCCAGGCGGGCCCGCATAGCCAGCTCCTCAAAGCTCAGAGGGCAACAAGATGAGCTCACGATGGCGTCGGCGCGGGAGCTTGTGCCGAGGAGGGCGGCACTGGCCTCATGTGCTCTACGGCGTGCCTCCAGGTGGATGAGGCGTGCTCGCAGCAGCTCCTTCTCACCCTCCTCGCCAGAGTCAGAGAGGGTCTTCGCAACCTCATCTGCATTGCCGCCGGGAGCGAGGTGATCCTTGCTCGGGTTTGGTGACGGGTGCTACTGCTGCTGCTAAGCCTGCTGTTGCTAAGGCAGTAGGCCCCTGATCAGGTCCTGCAGCTCAGCGACCTGCTTCGTCAGAGTATTGCGACTCTCGACCTGTAGGTCAGCCAATGCGCGCACTTGGCGCGCCAATGTCGTCGGGCTCGGTGGCCGCTGCTGCTGTTGCTATTGTGGCGGCTATTGTTGTTGTTGCTCCTACTGCTGCTACTACTACGGTGGCTGTTGTTGCTGCTGCTGTTGATGCAACTGCCACTGTGGTGATGATGGCGCCGCCCGGCGTTGGCCGCTGACGTAGCTGCCATCGGCAGCTACGTCAGTGGTGGCTCTGGTGGGGGTTTGCTTTGGCATGACAACCTGTTGCTCCCCCTCCCCCCCCCTCTTTTTTGTTGTGTGGAGAGGGCAGTGTGGAGCACTGCCGCGGATTATTGCCGCAGAATGCTACCATGGAACGTAACCGTTGAATACTACCGCGGAATGCTACCGCGGAACACCTCTGCGAAAAACCTTCTGCGGAACACTTCCGTAGAACGCCGCCACGGAACACCACAGAATTGCAGCAGAGCAGCTGCCGCGGTCGCGCTGATGTGGAACACGGTGGGGTGCTGCGATCTGCCAAGGCACCACCGTCGGTGCGTTCCGCAACCACCACGGAGGGGCTGCGTTTGGCGACCGCGGAATTGCTGCAGAACTGTCACGGACTTGCAACTGAGGAGCACCAACGAGCAGCACCGGCATGTTTTGGAACCGCCAAGGGGCTGCGGCGGCTGAATGACGCGGATCCGCAGAACACTGCGGATTTGCCGCGGCACTGTCACCGCGAGGTGACATACTGGGAACGTCGCGTGCCACCGCAGTACCGTACGTGCGTTCTGTTGCAGCCGCGCAGTTGCCGCATCCGCCACGGAGGCCTTATCGCCGTGGAGCACCGCGGATTGTGTGCAGAGCGGCTGCTGCGGTCGTGGAACGATCGCCGAATGACTGTGGAGTTCCTTAAAAAAAAACGGTCGGAGTGGTAGTGGGCCCTCCCAGGACCTCCCGTCGAGGCAGTGGGTACTGCTGCTGCTGCTGCTACTCAAGGCAACGGCTGCGGTTACTCACGGCTACTGCGGTTTCTGCGTCTATGCTACGAAGCTGTGCAAGCAATGGCTCGCCGCTCTGATACCATGAAGGACAGCTTCCTAGCACTGGTATCGCTGGCGCGGAAGTACAAGCTGGCCAGCTAACTCACTTGAACACACTGGTGGAAGTGAGAGCAGCAAGGGGTTAGCTAGGGACACAAGTACAAGTGTCAGAAGCTTCTGTGAGATGAAAACTGAGGCCAAAACAGCCTAACCCCACTGCAGCAGCAAGCAACAGCAGCAGCCGCTGCACAGTGTAGCAATAGTAGGAGCAGCAGCAGAAGCAACAGCAATAGTAGCGGCGGCAGCAGTAACAGTTGCTGCGTATAGTAAAAGAGGATGCAGTAGCAAAAGCAGCAGCAGCAGCAGCAACGGCAGCAGCTGCACCCTCCGCTGCAGTTGCTGTTGTAGGAGGGCCTCGCAGCCCTCTTGTGAGGGCCCCCGCCCCCTTGGAGGGGCCCCCTCGACCCCCATCAGGGGGGCCTCTCCGAGGGGGGGACCGTCGGCCCATTTCGCCCCCTTCTCCTCCTTTCGAGGGGGCCCTCGGAGGGCCCCGTCGAGCCCCTCCGAGGGGCCCCTCCGAGGGGCCCCTTGGAGGGGCCCGTCGGCCCCGACGGCCGACCGGCGGAGGGGCCAACGGCGGAGAGGGGCCGACCCCCCCTCCCCTCCTCCCTTCCGTCGTCCGCCACTTGTTCACTCGCTCAAGCAGTGACAGGGAGGGAGAGCCGGAAAAGTCGGACAACCCCACCCCCCCTGCTCCTCCTATTTTCTTCGCTGCCCCAGCTTTGGGGCAATCGAGAAAAAGGGATAGGAGTGAAAAAAACACAAAAAGGGGTGCGCTTGAAAAAAGTGAAAATAGAAAAAAAAAAAAAAAAGAAGAAGAAAAAGCGAGGGCTTAAGGCGAGCAGAGGGGAGAACGAGGGAAAAAAGGGGTGGAGGGTGAGGGCAAGGAAAAAAAAAAGGAAACACAAAAGGGGGCATGAGGGCTAGAGAATAACGACAAAATGAAGGGAATCGTCCAACTAATACATTCGCAGCAGAAGCAGCTTTCATAGCAGCGATAGGCATATCGGGCGGAGTTGCAACGACTACATAGTGTGGCGGCTTCGCAATCGCTTGTAGTTTCGCCTTCTCAGCCGACAACGGCTTGTGCGTTGGCGACGATCTCCACTTCAAGACGTGTCTTGGACAGACGTCTCCCTGGGGCCCGTGGATTCGTGCGCGCATTTCACTCTATAGAATCGACGGCGAATTCGACTCTTACCATCTCCGAGGGTTGGGTCATCTACGGCTTGGAGCAGCAGCCACACGTGCACCCGCCACCCCTTCTCCTCTTGCAGCATTCTTTTCTTTGTTAGTAGCAGCAACATTAGTGGCCGCAATTAGTCTGACTCTAGTCTCCGGGCGTGCTGTGGTAGTGCAGCACTTCCCGTCTGGTCACGTTTGCTGACCCGGACGCCGTGACCTCCAAGAGCGACAGTAACTACTGGCCTCATTCTCTCCCGTGGCTTGGTGTTTACCACCGGGGGTAGGTGCCTTTGGTACCTATCCATCGTCCAGCGCACGAGATGAGTACGTGGACATCTGAGCAGGCGCCCTGTGCGTTCGCCTATTACTACTGTGGTGATGGACGTCATGGTTGGCATCGCTGTAGGACGCGCCCTCCCGACTGGCATCCACCTTGGCTACAGCCGCATCCGAGACTGCGTCCTCCACAACATACAGATCTGCCGACGTTTGTAGATCCCCTAGCTGGACCTTCGGCGAGCATATTTGCCGAGATCCATGGCCTGTGGCAGACGGTGGAGCGGCTTTGTGACCTCATCATCACTGAGCGTGCTTCTGCTACTCGTTTGTCGACGGCCTCTTTGATCACATCTCCATCCTCTCCTCCTTCCTAATCCGATGGTGTACCTTCAGCTCCACTTACCAACGAGTCCCAGGGTGCCACCATCCCTTCGATCCTCCACTCTCTTGCGACCACCACCACCTCGCGATGACATGTCTTCATACAGTCGTTCCAGTCGAGTGACCCCGCGTCGTCAGCATCAGCGCGCCGCACGCTGTGCTCGCACCGGTTTTGATACATCCTCCACCTCCTTGGCCTCCATTGCCGTACCTATCGAGGGGGTGTGTGGTCACCGCGCATTGCCTCATGTGACTGTAGCGACAGGATCCGCACTCGCGCCGGATCGTGGTGCCCGAGCGTCAGCTTAGGCAGACTCAGATTATACGGTGACAGCACATGGCGTGGAGTCCGATCTCGACATGGCGTTCATGGTGGAGACTTCCGTGTCATCGAGCTCAACTTCCACGTCTGGGTTGGATCCAGATCTCCCCAGCAGCAAGTTACATCATGAGGAGTGCAGACACGGCGTCCTTGGGCGGTGCCAATCGCGGCTCCGACCTGCAGATGCCCAGCGGTAGCACAGGATTCCCGTATGGATCGGGATGCGTCTGCTAGACTTTTGGGAGAGTGTGTGCAGCAAGCTCACACCAGGTGGAGGTTGCAGGGCTTGAGACATGTATGTCATCAAGTTGGACATCTACGCTGGGACAGGAGTCGGATGTTCTACAGCAGCAGGTTGCATCAGGAGGAGTGCAGGTGCCACGTGCTTGGGCGGTGCCACTTGCGACTCCGACCGGTGGCGGTCTGTCAGTGGCACAGGAGTATTGTGCGGATTGGGATGCCCCACACGGATCTCCGGTGGCGTTAGCGCACGAGATTCACACCAGTACGACAACAGTCGCAGTGCATGAGCAGAGTCGGCCGGTTGGTCTTTTGGAGGTTGAGGAATTCTTGAGAGCAGCAGTTCTGAGAGGTGTGATAGGGACACGTGCTGCAGCAGACTCAGCAGGCTTCACTGTGTCATATGCACTACCTAAGGACCAGCTTCAGCGTGAGGAGTCACCCATGTTCCCTGAGTCTCCGGGTTCCCGTACACATGACGGAGTAGCGACATACATGACGAAGTCAGATGGTGGTCCTCATTCTATCATCAAGTAGGTGGAAGCGACCAGCCTTCTCGGTACGATAGTGAGTGAGCGCCATCTACGGTTGTTCTTCGCCTTAACGCGCATTCTTGAGCCCGAATACTGCACACCTGTGTCCACTACGACGGCAGTCGAGGACACTGGAGCAGATCCGTACACTCGGATGGAGTCACATCGTCAGCAAGAGCTGAGTTTTGCTCCCTTGTTTTCACCTGTTGGTGACCCTGCTCATCACATCAATGCTGAGAGTGGTAGTACGTACACGGACGACATTTCCACATGCTCCATGGACTTTGACGACTCCTCCTTCTCATTCTCTCTTGGCATGTGACCGCTCAGTCCTCGCATGACAAACACGAGCTGTAATGTGGATGCAACAGCTGCAGCTGCATCTGATGTTCCAACGTCTACGCACATTGCAAGCTTGGTTGACCCCCAAGAGGATGCAACAACACCAGTTCCATCATCTTCAGCAGCAGAGATGCAGATGGAGCTGTACTCATGAGTTGTGCAGTCTGCATGTGTAGCATCCAGTGAGGCACAGTTTATCCTCCGCGAGGCAGACATGAGCCACCTCCACATGTCCGAGGCATATCATGCTGACCTGCATGAGCGTGTACTCATGCTAAAGCGGGAGGTGATGGCCGCGCGTGAGCGATTTTCAGAGGAGGGGAGCATCACTCCTATCGGTACGATCCTTTTGCCAGCAGCATCTGGCACACCCATACTTGCGGAGGATCTTGTTCCCTCCGAGTATGACGTCCGTTGGAGACACTGTCACAGGAGAGGTAGGCGTGCCTTTGGCTTTCGCCATCTTGGCTCCTATCGACCCCATAATTGCTCCTCCTTCTTCTTCTGCCGCCGTCACGCACCTTCATCCACCCGACTCACCTGCCCCATCGTCATCTTCATCCATGAGTGGTGATCCAATTTTTCGCTCCAGCTCTCCTCTTCCGGCGGTATACCCTTGTGCCTCAGGGTGCTCTATCCTGCGTCAGAGGCCAGCTCCGCTACTTCATCCACGCTTGCTAGCTGCTCGCCCATTCCCTTTCCTCCATCATACACACATGCATCACGGTAGAGTCGAGAGAGGAGAGATTGTGAGTTGGGACCCTTAGCAGTCACGCGAGGGCTGGTACACTCCAGGTGATGCAGATTCACGTGAGGAGTCGTAGCCAGAGACACCACTTTGTCTTTGAGCTCGGGTGCCGACTTGCACGTGACAGGAGGAGCTATCTCTGCATGATGGACACACCACATGACTCATCGTCCAGGATCTGCTCAGCTACGATATCAGCATCTCCATCGAGGACATTGCTCCAAGGTTTATCTGCCCAGGGGGAGTGTTGTGTGGACCTCGACCTGACGCGACATCATGGGAGATGCATGGTGAGGTCGATTCTCTGTTGTGAGCATCTACAGCATCCCGCATGTGGCTCATGCTATGTGCCTGCACAACTGCATGTAGATGGTAGCACCCTGTTAGTCGAGACTCGGACACTTGGTGCGTTGTACCAGTGTCACAAGGAGGCCATGTGATCGTGCATCTTAGTGTGTGGCTACACTGTGTGTGGCATGTGCATGCGAGTTGTTGGTCGAGACCCGGACACGTGGTGCGTTGCACCCGTGTTACGAGGAGATCCTCCCATGATCCTGTTTTTGGATGATGATACTATTGTGTTGGATTGCTCGTAGATGTCGAGACCCTGGCCCTGGTACCGCCAGTGTCACGAGGAGACCATCTTGTTTTCTGACATGTGTATGATGTGCATCACACTAGTTTGTGTGTGTATGCATCAATCCTCTCATGGTCGAGACCCAGACACTTCGTGGGCTGTGCCAATGTCCAGGGAGACCCTTCATGGATAGCAGATGTGTGTGTGTGTGTGTGTGAGTTCACTCATGCATATTATGGCTTGCCATACGCTGTTGTTCCGTGCATTGGCTCACTTTCTTCTGGCATTGATAGCCATGTCAGCCAGGGGGAGTGTTGGTTTGTGTGGCTTCCACCCGTCACGACCGACACCGATGGATTACCCATATACTCACATAGGGGGTATATGGTACAGGAGAGCGTGATGACACGACAGGCCTTCGGAGTGTCCCGAGACTTCTCTAGCATGTACGACAGCGCTGGCAAGACACAGTCGATGCGTTTTGGCAGCCTTGTTGACTCGTCGGTAGCTAGGCAAGTTTTCTCGGTGGGTTCAGACCTGCGCACCCGGTGGAATGTACCGGTGCGACGAGGAGACCCGATGGCTATAGTAGGGCTTCCGATGTTTGGAAAGTCGTACGTGATGTCTGGACCCAGATTCTGAGTTTTTTAAGCACTGCTCATACTTTCTCACTGGTCGAGACCCGGGCATTAAGAAAGGTGTTCAGGTGCCTCGAGGAGACCACAGTTATTGTTATCATACTGGATGTAGTGTGTTCTCCCCGCTGACTCATTTGGGCTCAGCGGGGGTGACGAGGCCCGGTGCAGCTAGTTGCAGACGCCCCTATATAAGCTCGTTAGGGGCTCATTTGTAATCCCTCCTTGTTCTTTCATATTCAGCGTTCCAAACTTAGCCAAATTCTTGCCGTCTTGTATGGCACTCACACACAGAGCTCATGTTCATTTTTGCATGGGCCTGCATGTCCTAAAATATTTTGAATTTCAGAACGTCACAACGGCGAGCCGTTTGAACCAGATTGGCCGCATCGACGAGATCTATGTGTAACGGACTGAGTCTCCACCTCCTGCTCTGAAGTCATTGTCAGAGTTCGCAGAATGGCGTTCTCAGTCCACGTTAGGGGCTTACCCCCTTTGCAGGACGGAGGGGCAATCGTCATCAATGACCCAGAGCAGGGAGACTCGAATGCTTTCAGTCTCCGGAGGCCCATTTCCGTTTTTAACTAAATCCCTGGTTTTGGGACCCAAACCGGGGGTTTTCACCTCGAACTCGTGTGTTTGCACGAGTCATTTTGTTTGTTTCATGTCGAAGTTCGTCTCGAACGAACTTTGATTTACGTTTTGCCTTTCTGGCGCGTAATCGTCGCGTGCGAGGCACGCTGGCGATTTCGCGCCAGCTCTCTCGACCTCACCCTCGCTCCCCCTATCCCTCGTCCTCGCTTGCTTGTTTTGCAAGGAGGGTGAGGGGGGGCAAGGGCACGAGGCCACGAGGCCTCGCCCTCGAGGCCCTCGTGGCCTCTCAGCCGCCGATCGGACTAAGGCCGCGATCGGCGGCCGACCGGTGGCCGGCCGGTCGCTTGGCCGGCCGCCGGCCGTCCAGCCGGCCGGCAGCGAGCTGGCCGGCGGCCAGCGAAGTGCTGACCGACGGCCATCAAAGTGCTGGCCGCTGGCTAGCCCTTGCTGACGCAAGGGGTGGTGCGCAACCACCCCTCGCTGCAGCATGGAGGGAGGGCCAAACCTGCCCTCCCGCTACATTCCTCCCCACTTATCATGGACCGTCCCGGTTCATGAACAACAAGTAGGATTGTCAGTCAGTGGGTCATCAACATTGTGAAAGAAAATTATAACTTTCAATCACCACCTAGACATGAACACATGCATGGTACTTAGACCTAAGCTGCAGCTTGTAGGTCAGCACAGCTAGCGGCCTCCCCCCTTTAGGCTGGAGCGTCCGCGCAACAACCATGTTGGGCGTCCCCAACCTCCTATGGTCACTGTCCATGAATGCTGCCTTGTGGGAATGTTGTTCACTTTTTCCGCGTTCAGGTGGTACCTCCTGCCACGCGTCGATCTGTGCGAGCTGCAAGCTCACTCCAGTACTCATTGACCACCCTTGTGGGCAGCCGAGATTTGGGCTCCCATGAACTATGTTCAGGTCCATGACCGGCCCAATGAACGAGGGACTCCCTAGCAACGTGTGACCGAAGAGTACGCTCTCGGTGCTGGAGTAGGCGAAGGACCTTGTATTGGCCGTCGGAAGCAAGGACTGCTGGCGGTGGTTGAACGGTTCCGTCTGCCGTGTATGGAGCCAGCATGCTCACATGAAACACATCATGTATCCTCATACTCGGCGGAAGTAGCAATCGGTTTGCCACTGGCCCGATGCGTACCACAATGGGAAATGGCCCAATCCACTTTGGTAGAAGTTTTCTTGCCCCTGGCGACTTCAGCCGAAGGTTTTTAGTGCTAAGCAGCACTTTGTCACCGATGTCAAACAACACCTCCCGGCAACCTTTGTCGGCATATGTATTTTTTCGCTTCCGAGCTGCTTGAAGGTGACCCTTCGCCTCCTGTAATAAGGAGTCCATACGCACGGTAAAGGCTTGAGCGGAAGGAACCTGCCCTTCTGTACTCCCACTCTTCACCAATGAAGAGGGTACCACTGGATACCGACCACTGTTAAACACAAACGGTGTGAATTGTGTGGACTCATTCACTGAGTTGTTCACTGCAAACTCTGTCGGTGCTAGGAATTTGTCCCACTCATGCATGGCAAGGTCCACGTACATGCGGAGCATCTGCTCCAGAGTATGATTCATGCGCTATGTTTGTACGTCAGTTTGAGGGTGAAATGCTGTCGACATTTGCGACTCACTGTCAAAGTACTCGTACATCTTTTGTCAGAACTTACTAGCAAATTGTTTATCTCAATTGGCGATAATGCGCAACGGCAAGCCGTGGTACTTTACGCCACCCTCAAAGAAGAGACGAGCGGTCTCCTCTTCGTTCACGTCAGTGGTTGTAGGAATGAAGTGTGTCATCTTTGTCAAAAGATCCACAACCACTAGCATTGCATCGTGGTCACGGGCCATGTCCGGAAGACCACTAATGAAGTCCATGCAGACGCACTCCCATGGAGTCCCAGGAATGGGAAGCTGTTGGAGGAGTCCAGCAGGCTTCTTGTTACTAGCCTTATTCCAAACACATGGTTCGTATGTCATGTAATACTTACGGACATCGACACTCCATCCTGGCCACGAATAGTGGTCCGAGAGTGCTTGTCCGGTCTTTCGGGGTCCCACATGACCTACGACAGGCGGGTCGTGGAACTTGGAGATAACTTTTGCACGAAGGTCTCCCGAGTTTGGCACAACAACTTGTTCTCCGTGTCAAAAGATTCCTGCCGCCTCCACCAAGCCGTACTTGTCCACATTTCGAGAGACTTGAAACCAAGAATCCACACAGTATCCCATCCGGATCTTATTTACAAAACCGTTGTAATGGATAATCTCTCGTGGTGGTTGCCGCAGAGGTGTAGGGGGATCTGGTGGTTGTACTGTTGCTCTTGCAATGGCCATAAAACACCCACTGACCTTGGTGGTTGCTTTAATTTCCAAAGGCTGTCGGCTTAGTGGATCGGCCACATTGATGCGTCTTGGCCGATATACTTTTGTAAACGAGAATCGGCTCACGTATTCGTTCCAACGCGCTTGTTGTCTTGACAGGTTCGGTTGCGTTTGGAAAAACACCAATAGATTATGGTCGGTCACAACCGTCACACCCCCTTCCGCACCCTCAAGGTAGCAACGCCACATCTTGAAATCATGTACTACTGCAAGGAGTTCTTGATCCCTAGTCGTATACCCCGTTTCCGCGGGAATGAGCTTCCGGCTCTCATACGCAACTGGGTGACCATTCTACATGAGGACAGCTCCGAGTCCTACTACAGACGCATCATATCAAACCTCCCACGGTTGCGATGGATCCGGAAGAGCTAGGACGGGCGCCGTGGATAGGAGCTCTTTGACTTTGAGAAAAGTGTTATTGTAATCAGGTGTCCATTCCCAACGCACGTCTTTTTGCGTGAGCCTGGTTAGCGGTGCTACCAGGGTCGAATACCCTTGCATAAACAGTCGAAAGTAATTTGCAAGGCCGAGAAAAGACCGAACCTGCCCAACATTTTCGGGGCATGGCCAGTCCACAACGGCTTGGACCTTTCGTGGATCCACATGGATGCCGTCCTTGCCGACGATGTGTTCACGGTATTCGAGCTCATCTTGTGCAAACTTTCACTTGCTCATTTTCGCATAGAACTTCTGTTCCTGAAGGATTGCGAGAACTTCGCGCAGATGTTCTATGTGCTCTTCCATTGATTTGGAGAAAACCAGGATGTCATCCAGGTAAACCAAGACAAACTGTCCGAGTTGCTTGGCAAACATTCGGTTCCTTTCTCCTTGGAAGGTTGCCGGGGCATTTGTAAGCCCGAAGCATAACACTCGCAATTGACAGCATCCCATGTGCGTTCGAAACGCGATTTTGGGCACATCATCTTCCGTGATGCGGATTTGATGGTACCCTTGAGACAAATCCAAGGATGAAAATACTTTTGCGCTTTGGAGTTGGTCAAAAAGGTCCTCAATCCGCGGTAAGGGGAATCGATTTTACACCGTCAGCTTGTTCAACGCCCGGTAATCCACGCACATGCGTAAACCACCGTCCTTTTTGTTCACAAAAAGAATCGGCGCACTGTACGGCGAGCTACTGGGCTCGATCCACTTTTTTGCAAGGTTCTCTTTGATTTGGCGTTCAGCCTCTCGCCTTTCTGCTCGACTAAGACAATACATGGATCTGAACGGAGGAGTCACCTGCAGTTGCAGCGGAATCGTGTGGCCCATGTGTCTTTCTGGTGGAAGCCCAGCCGGTGGGTCTTGGAATATGTCCGAGAACTCCGCCAATAGAGACCTGATCTCTTGTGGCGTGTCTTCCTTCATGTCGTCCTCCACTTTCTGCAGCTAAGCTAAGAAGTATCGACAACCTTGTCAAAGACGTCTCTTGACCTGCATCGCAGACAAGCTGGCATGGACTTTGAGTCGGTTCGGTGATTATTCCGTACTCAAATCAACGTAAAGCGGCGTTGTCCTTTTTGGAGAATCAAACGCTTTGATTGAAAAGCACATTAGAGCCTTGTTGTCACGGAGCCAAGGATCGCCTAGCACCACGTCAAACGGGTCAAGAAGGTTGAGCACCTTCAACGTGACACTATGTATGTACCCTTGAATGCAAATTTTTGCTCTACAAGTACCGATTGTTGAAATGATGCTCCTCACCATGGCAGGAGTGACTCCAAAAAGGAACACCAAAAAGACAAGCCTTAGTGGCTTAGTGGTTAATGGTGTCCACCTCTAGAGGCAGGGGCCCGGGTTCAAGTCCCACAAGATGAAATTATGCCCTGCCTCAAGGGAGGTGGAAAATAGATGCCAGGAAGCTAGCTCAACCTCTAGAGTTCCTCTTTAAGATTCTAGAAGGCCAGGTGAGGGTCCAGGAAGGTGGCACACCTTCTAGAAGGGGTGACTTGTCCTACAAGGCATCTAGAGATGTCTTGGTCTTCTGGACACCTTCCCTCCTACTAGAAGCAAGCTGAGGAATCTAGGAAGGGGCAGAAGCTTCTAGAGGAGGGAAGGGATGCCTTCCTAGGTGGGAAAAGGACAGCCTACCAAGGAGCACTCTAGAAGCCATAGAATCTGCTAGGAAGCTCCAAATCTGGCATGCTTTGGTGTTCTGGAAAGCTTAGATCAGTGGCTATAAAATGCCACTGCTTGTGAGCCTTGATCAAGTGTTAATTCCCATCCAATTGAGGCCAAAACTATTGCCTCACTCTCTGACCAGATTTTGCCATCCTTGGAACCAGTTGCCTCCA